>DWQX01001061.1:0-31907 GCA_018245475.1 Pharmacophagus antenor
CTGACCATTCCTAGATCATATTTAAGATGCATTTTTTAGCGGGATTTCTTTTCGGAAGGACAGATTATTGAGAGACTTAGTCATAGGGTCTTGTGCTCGAGCTAGTAATAAAAGTAAAAAAAAATGTAACAGGCAAGGAAACGTGCTTCGAGAAGATAAAGCAACGGTTCGGCGACCGCTGCACGTACGTGGTGGTCGGCGACGGTCAGGACGAGGAGGCGGCCGCGAAGGCGAAGAACTACCCCTTTTGGCGGATCTCGAGCCACTCCGACATCGCCGCGCTCTACAACGCCCTCGACATGGGCTTCTTATGATTTGCTGCTAGCCTGGTACACGCCATCCCTCACTGTGTTCCAATTTCACCATATACTCTGTCTCGCTTCTATTTCGTACAGGCTGTCCTTTTTTACGTTTACGAAAATCGATATTCTAGAAATTCCTAGTATGTTATGCATATATTTTTTACCATTTTTTTTTATTATATATACTAATAAATAGCATTTTGGTGTTTGCACAACCAAAAGAGAAGTATTTTCATGTACAAATTTATTAAGTTTCTTTTTTATCTAAAGCTATAAAGAGGCAGAGTCGTTTTAGTGAAAAAATATCATATCATATCCCTTTAGTGAATATATGTTAGAGCTCCATTTTCAAAGTACATTTTTTGTGTTTATTACATAGGAGCGCCCCCCCCAAAAAGGTTTATTTTGTTAAAAACAATACACATTAACTTATCGAATATTATTTAGTTTTAAAGCTCAAAGTTAGCTCAAAAGTTGCTAAAAAAAGAACCTATACTAGAAATTTTGTAAATATTTATTTGCAATGCGGTAATTGTCCGCATTAGCTGTAATTCCATTCCTACTAAATAAGTTTTTATATATTATATACAATGTACAGTATGTTTTAGTCAATACGACTAATGTTATAAAGGATGTGGATGTGTTATATACGATTGGGGTTTTACATAAAACACATACAACGCTATTTATGTGTATTTATCTGTGGATTACACTTGTAAAAGTGTTAAAAAAAACTTTTTATTTTATGTTATTGTACAACACTTAATACATTATAAGGCCATTACTATAAAAGTATGTATTATATTAAATACTTCTTGTATTTTATGTTTCCTTGGTTAGATGAGTGTGTTAGTAATTGAAAAATTAAAAAAAACAATATGGTGGTACATTTTGAATGATATTAAAATGGTAGAGGTAAACGTTTTTTTTAAATAGTAATAAAAATTTTTACGTTCCTGACTAACAATAGCACAATTATTTTTATATGACACACTTTTATTAAGTAAGTTGACTTATTGCTTGTGACGAAAACTGCTATATAGCTGTTATTAGGAAAAAACTAAGGTTAAAAAAATCGATCCGCGCCGACTTATAAGGTTATACGAACAATCCTTTGCGACAAGCGTAACACTTAGACTTTACTGCTTTGAACATAAGGCTGATTTTCATGCTATAGCAATATAACGAATGTAGTGCAGTTTAAATGGTTTTAAAGATTAATTTGCAACTTTTAAAATATTGTAATTCATTTACACTAATGTATTTATTTCATGTAAACTGTGAATGTTATTTTTAACACTAGATTCACGGGACCCGTCATTTTGGCTTAACAGCGTATGATAAAAAGTTCTGTATACGCGATTTTCTTACTTATTTTTTTTGTATTGTCTAAGGCAACATTGTTTTAAGTAATAACAATAATGACTTAAACCACCACAGAGCCTAATAGAAAACCGCGAATAAATTAACATAAATCCATTGTTAAAAGTGTTAGACATATTAAAAAAACTTCGAGAATGATTGTCGTCATTACCCGATACACGCTTGTACTTGCGTCTTCAGATATCATACAACTCTGCAACCTCACTTAACCGTCAGTGTTTCCATCATTGTGTCCTGTCCATTGCCACTTAAGGCTAGCTATTATTTAAGCTATGATGGTAAACACGACTTGGAATCGCCCACATTTGATTTCATCGATCTTTCGAATTAGACGAATATAATTAGAAAAATTTATATGTTATCGTGTCTTATCGGAGATACTGTTAAACGGAACTTAGCAATATTATTGAAATAATTGAAATTATAAAAACTAATACGAATTGAGAGCGATGTAAATACATATATAGATTATTAGTTATAGTAAAACAAATCATAGCTCATACGCTAGCGATGTGGAAATATGATTCGAAACTTGCGATTATTCGATGTGTAAATAAAAATTATATATATATTATTATATTATTTGATCATTAAATGTGTTTTTATTTTTTCGAACTCCTGTACATTGGTATAATTTAATTCTGAAATTGAACCCTAGGAGTATATCGACTTTAAGTAACAATAATAAATATTCTTTAGAAAGCACGACAAGGTTTATTAACATGTTTGTTAAACTCTTAAATATCGTGAAAATTTTAGAACAATGTCTATTAAATATCAAAATGGTTATTTTTTTGGTAGTAATAAAATGTTATTTCTGTCGCTGAGTGCTGAGTGTTCCTGCATATTATATTTTAAATGGGTTAGCGCAGTATGGTGGAAAAAATATGGTACTGTCAAAACGTTTTTGATAAAACGTAAAGTACCCGGCATCATGAATATATAAAACAAATAATGGTATTTTGTTTTCTACATCTATTCAACAGACCAAGAGCGAGGTAGTAAGCTAGGTTCGGTTTTATAGAGCTTCATCTTTGTCTATCGCCATCAGAGCTCTGTGCGACAGAGAGAACGCTTTCACAAAATCGAGCACAGGCGATTTATGTCGTATGTATAACTCTTGCGCCCGACGGCGACGTGTCAAATGAAAAGCCGGGTACTCTTATTGGTGCTTCATTGTTATCAATAAGCCGTAGATGTATAAATCAAACAGATTTGAGCAATTGCAAAAAATTGTTATAAGAATTTGAACGAGAAGAAACATCGTAATGATAGAGACCATCAAGTAAAGGTTTGTGTCTCGCTCCCACAGTTGCCATTATGAACTAAGATTAAGAGATGGGATGGTAGGAATAGATTCTAAAAACCCTTAATTAATTTAGTAATTAAATTAACTGTACAAATAACTATTTACAATACTAAAATAAACTAAATTCTAATAAGCAATATATATAATTTATATTAAACAAGAAATCTAATTAAAAAAACGATTACTGACATTTATTCATATCTGGGACGTCAACGTTCGAATATCCTAGTCTTTTCTTCAATTTTGTTTTGGCATCCGTCGCCTAGCAACCACTTGGAAACGAATACGTCTCCGAACAATATTCCATAAGCGTTCATTTATATTGTGTATCTAATATAAAAGTTAAGCCAAAATGAAGTCAGTCGTGAATTCAATACTATTCGACGTGTCCAAAAACGAGATGTTCAAAATTAATGAAAACTACAAGATGCTGCACCGCAAACTTAAGACAACGTGGAAGGTCATGATGTAAGTGAAAGTCAAATTTTTAAAAACAGTATTTATCTACTTAGATAAGCAGAAACCATGAAAAAAAATATCAATCAATATCTTGATGCTAAAAAGAAACCATTTAGATCTTAAAATTTACGAAAGATTGTTTATCACTATATATCGTTTTTCAAAGTATCGAATATAGTAATCACTTCCATCTAAATGAAGATAATATCCCTTAAATACCTCTTGATTATCAAATTATGAGATGTTAAAATAATTTATCATTACTTCTACATGAATAATTTATTTTGTTTTATTTTTCTTTTTTCTAGAAAGGTTGGTCTTAGCTATAATTTATAGAAATCTGTTTATTTTTGGTGATTCATTAAAATTTTGCTTTTAATTTTATTTAAGTTATAATAAAAAACTTCAAAATGTAATGTTATTTTTGGTATCGAACTCCGTAATCATAATTAAATTTATATGTTATATTTTTTGTATAACATATAAATTTATATATTTAATCAATTAACAATTAACATTTTGGAATTATGTTAAAATAAATATATACACGAAAGCTATGTAGTCAATGTCCTCGTACTAGGTAAAGGCTGTATCGCGGGGACGGTAACTATTATCTTTAAAAAAATATATGAGCCTCAGTCTATCTTTACGTTATATGATCTACTATTAAATTTAAAAACAATGCATTTATTGTTATATCTTTTTACTGTCAATTCTTAGATAAATTATATTTCCAGTAATCGTGAGGAGCTATCGCCGAACATTCTAGAGGACGTGCAGATCCTCGTGATACCAGGCCCACAGAACGTTTTCACGGACGACGAGTTCGCATGCCTTAAGGGAATGGTTGAGAGGGGCGACTCGGTTCTAGTGGCCATGAGCGATGGTGGCGAGGAGCGCATGAATACAAATATTAATTTCTTCTTGGAAGAATATGGTATTGTCGTCAACAATGGTAAGAAAAGCTTCTCTTGAAGTTGCATCATTTTCTTTTGTGTTTTTATGTCGAGCAATATTAACAATATAATAATCAATATTTTTTGGTGTTCGGGGAGGAATCTGCTTCTGGGAAATCAGATATGCAATTTCTACACTTTAAAATGCCCAGTTGTCGAATCTTATACATTACACACCTATTCTCCTCTACACTCTATGCCTGTGCTCGTCTCAGGGTTAGCCTTAGTCCTCTTTACCATCCTCACCGTGATACGGCAAATTTTAAATGACTCCCACTGTCAAAAGTCACTCAAAAATTTTCTTATTAGTGTGAGACTACAGAGTATAACCTAACCCACCAGGACGGCATGTTACAAAAGAGTTGTGTAATGCCAGTAAAATATCATCATCTACTGCCTACATTAATCTAATGGATATAGATCTCTCCAAGACGAAACCATACAGTCTCGGAGGAACCATGACGTTGTGACCATAATTCTATGTCCATCGCCAAATTTTCCCCTTCATTTTAACGATGAAAACAATTTTTTCTTCAACAACTAGATTGCGTGGTGCGTGCCAAATATCACAAGTTCTATCATCCAAAGGAGTGTCACATATCGAACGGTGTTCTGAACAGGGCGGTTACTAAACACCTCATGAAGATGCCTAACTACTGCGTTGACTCTGATGACTTTCTGTACGTCTAAAATAATTTCACATTCGCAGTTTCGCAATAATTTTTTGAAATTCGTTCAAAGTTTACAAACTATTCTCTCTTATTTTTTTTTAAATGTTTATATTAATGTTAGGTCATTTACTTTAAATATTCTTGTATGGTATATATTTCCGTGATTTTATTTAATTACGAAATTTGTGTACAATTTGTACTATTAATTGTGATCATATTCCGGAGGAGTACTATCATTATGACGCAATATTATTAGGAGCATTCTGACTTTTCCAAATAAACTTCATGTTCGTTTTGTTTCTTGTGGTATAAAAGAAAAGGTTTCATCTAGATATAATGTTACTTTACAGAGAAGATCCACCGACTCCCACATTCGTCTACCCTTACGGCGCTACGTTAACTGTAAAAAAACCCGCGGCGGCCATTTTGTCCAGCAGTGACGTGTGCTACCCGGTGAAGAGGCCGGTCGCGGCAATGTACACCTGTGATAATAGTGGAGGTACGAACTAGCAACGTATCAAGTACCGTGCCCGGCATTTGATTTGGCACGTCGGGAACAAGAGCGAGATATTCGGCGGGGTCCGGTATTGTAAAGCGTTATCCTCGTCTTTTGCTGTCGGAACACTGTGCGACAGGGAGAGCGCTCTACAAAACCGAACCCTACCGATCTTTGCCGTAAGTGTTAGTCATCTGCCTGACATCCTAAATTAAATGCGGGTAATGTATGTTTCCTTAATTGAACATACAGCCATACATATTCGAATAAGCTGTACAATCATCCAAACTCTACCCTCTCCAAGGTAAACTGTTCGTGATCGGCTCCGGTCACTTCTTCGCTGACCAGTACTTGGAGAGTGAGTGCAACGATCTGATTCGCGAGATGATTTTCAATCACCTCGGCGGTGCCATTGACCTGCATCTCAACCCCGTCGATGTGGAAGACCCTGACGTGAGTAATATCACCATCTCTAGTACGAGTCAACTGCCATCTGAAAATATCGCAAATCTATCCCACTAGTTCTCAGACTGACGTACAAACCTAGAAGTAATATCTTTAGGTTATATATATAATGGCTAAAATCATACGTTCATACAAATTATGAGTCTTATCATAGTAATTTACCTCTAGTAGCACTATAAAAGTCCGCTGTAAATACGATTATAAAAATAGACGCTGTAGGTACTTAAATGGAATGTCTGCTGGAAAGGAAGACTAGCAAGACTAAAGCGACAAATATTTTTTTCATATATGAGATCTGTTTCTCAAATTTAATGCTATAATAAATACTTTGTAAGATGTTCTACTCTAAAAATGACGATTTTTGTAGTCGCACCTCTAGAGATTTTGTTAAGAGAGATCTGTCAAGAGTGATGTCTTCACATTTCGAATATTGTTAAGATTCAGCTGACACCAACAAGTTTGTTGAATGCAGGTGAACGAATACCGCACGCTTGGTGACGTCATGTTCCTGAGCAAAGTGCCGCTGCCGTCGCCTGCCACCGCGCCCCCGCCCCGTCTCGCGCCCCTGCACCCTCACGCGCTCTTCACCTGGAGCCTGTTCTCACTCAACCTGGCTCAACGTGAGTTACGCTTCGAAATATCTTCTTTATACATTTATAGGCGTTGGGCTAATACCCGTTCATAATTTTCTCAATGACATCATCTTCTGCCGAATATAACTAGTTATACATATGACTGATCGCTGAATCAGATTTTCTGTCGAATCAAAAATCCGCAAATTTATTATGATTAATTAAACGTGTTAAATTTTATAAAGTGTTACGCCATCTGTGCCCAGTTGGAACGTAGTGGATAACATTATAACCCTATTGATGATCGATAGTTGTTTACTGTCTGATGTTTGGACTAATTGCTTATGTGCTAGTTCAATACTCGAGGTTTATTTTTTGTTCTGCCTCGAAGGTCATGATAATCTAACCTCTGTGCTGACCTACGTGGTTACCTTGCCAGGTTTTCGTTAGGATAACGGGTTGACTCCATTTCCTTAAAATACCTCACCTCTCGATCTCAACATCAGAAGTTAGGCTAGCTGTTTTAATTGGTTTTCCCTTTACATGTAAAGGACCGCTTGGAGATCAAATGCGGAAAGAATTGCCCCACATCTACTGTCTACTTCGCACACCAACAACCCAAACCGAAATAATACTACCACCAATTGATGCTTAAGAGTCTACGACACTAATATGTATGAACTAAAATTATGGTAACGAAATGAACAAAGCGTGGCGCATGTTGAAGTGACAGCTTTTCAAACGGTAGTCATCGTCGTCATTTCGAACTGATGGTGACCTTTTTGTGGATACTTTTGCCGTAGAGCATAAACCAGACATCAGCCGAAAAAGTTTGAACTGTTCTATAATCCTTGTAATGTTTTGCATTTTTTTTAGTGCCGGAAGTTCTAAAGTTGTACGAAGATTTGGGAGTAAAACACGAACCGTTGAGACTCATCGCGCCACAGTTTGAGACTCCCTACCCGCCTCTGCAGCTGGCGGTGAGCGTATAATTTATACTACACTTTGTTTTAATTGTTCAAATTGTATTGATCAAGTAATACTTGTTAGTATTAACAACAGATTAGATACATTAATAAATAAGTATGTATATAATTGATTCACGAAAATCTTTTTTAGTTCATGGTAGCAATCAACTATCTGAATGCAAAATAACGGACATTCTAAGATCCTTCACCAGATCGTCTGTCCATCTGGTGGGGGCCTACGCTGCGTCTATCTGTACTCGACTGCCATCCGGCTTTACCGCCCCAATGGATATCAGTCTTACGAGCAATGTCCTCTTTCCATCGCCATTTAAGTTTAACAATCACTTGTGTTACGTCATTGACTTTAGTTCTTCTATCCTCATCATTATTTTGGTTATGTAGACATTGTTACGGGCAGGTGTTCGCGCCGACGTTTCGCGAGCCGCCGCCGCCGCCGCTGGAGCTGTTCGACCTGGACGAGGCGTTCAGCTCGGAGCGCGCGCAGCTCGCCCGCCTCACCAACCGCTGCCTGCAGTCGGCGCACGCTGGCCCCGAAGAAGGTGAGTGCGGCGCGTGACGTCGGTGATGACACAGAAACAGCTAGAGGTAGAGAAAGATATAAAACATTAATTCCGGGGCGCAGCGGTTTATCGCTTGCTTTGTAACATTCAAATCCCTGGTTTATTTCGACACCACATAAACGCGTCAGCTCAGGATGGATTTGTTGTAACGAGACAGTCATAAAGCCATCGCTGATAATATACGGCATATATAAGATATAATCGGGGAGTAAAGAAGTGCGAACATAAATAAACGGACTGATATGATGTACCCCTTGTGACAAATAAAATCTATTACGTAAGGGTATTTCTCACAAATTCAAACTCACATTAAATCGGAATTTGCTCCCACCTTTTTATTTATTTTTTCTTGTAATTACGAAGAATTATAATTATTATATCATCGGCTGTGTCAGTGAAAGTTTCGACCGAATTAGTCTAGCCGTTTCTTAGATTAGCCGGAACAAAAAAAAAATTAAAAATAGTTTTCATAACCTTAGAGTATCGATGTAATTTCGTATGAATTAATTAAAAAAAGACTGTTGAAGAAATGTAGTTGCATGTTTAAATAACTACCATTCTATGCCAACGACATGTGGATATAAAGATTGATTGAAATTATTTTTATCTCAAAGAAGACGACGACCAGTTGGAGAACGAGCTAGAGTACTACATTCGCGAGTGCGGGAGGATCGTGCGGCTGACCCGCGCGCTGCCCTCCGAGGAGGGCCCCAGCGCGCGGGAGATTCTGCATCAGCTCGCAGTGCAGCTGGCTAACTTCAAGAAGACAGCACCGAAAGAGGAGTAAACCCACATGTAGATAGGATCCCTTAAACCGAAGACCGTCTCAGTGACGTATCAAAGCAGACACATTCTGCTGCCTGTGCTCGTTTGATTGGCGTTGCAGTTAAAAATAATTACTAGAACACTATACCAGTAATAACGTGTCATGTATCAAGTCTTATTAATCATCGAGATATGATATCCTATACGAATAACACATGAAAAATTAATGTTAAAAGAACATAGTTTACATAGTTAGAAAATTTTACATTATGTTCTACGTTATATGAAAGAAAAATATGTATGGACTTCTTACATATTGATTGTATACTTAATGCGGTTAGCTCGTCTGCCTATCGTTGCCCTATGTAAAGGTTCTTAGTAAAAATTAAGAAAAAAAAATCGGTTACAAAAATGTAGAATATTATTAATCTATAATATGTATTTAACAATTTTTGTTTCATTTATCAAAAAAGAAAGCCTCTGTTAAAATATTAATCGATGACAATATCTAAGACATAAATATCTTTAATACTTATCAGAATATATTAGTTGTATCGAACGAAACGTGGAATATATGTACCGCGAATGAATAAAAATGATCCATTTTGTTTCGATATTGAATATTAAATGCATCTCCACACAACAATTTATTTATTTTGTGCATTAATTACTTTGTGGTCGTACGTTTGTGGTGACATCGCGCAGTTTATTCGTTCCTAAGTGGTGTTGAGTAGGTTTCCGTTTAATAACGTTTTTAATACGTAATTCAAATTTAAAACTGAAATTGAAAACTGTTTCAGTTTATCGCACCGTTGACTAAAGCCATCACGGAAGCGATAAAATGTCGATAAAATTCGTTTTACCGCTAACTCTAAAAATTTCTTACAACCACTTGGTCTGCGGCAATGAGGATATTGCTTGCTACCGTGTTCGTTTGTGCTCTGCATACCTACTGTCGTGGCAGCGATGAAGAAACGGAAAACATGGCGAGGGCTTACCCCCAACAGAAACATATACCCATTCATCGGAACATCCGTATATTGAACGCGCAGAAGTTTTTAAGAGCGGTATCGAATGCGAAACAAAAGCAGAATTACAAGAAACGACACTACGACAAAGCAGTGAGCTCTTATACTGTATTTCCGTCAATTAATCTGAAAGGCAAAAAGTTGCCTTTCTTCGAGAGCCCATACTTTCCCACCGACGATTTGTTTAATCAGAAACCAAATAGAATCTTCAAGAAAATGTTGCCCGATTACGAACTATTACAACATGCAAGGTACAAAAGATCGGGGAATGGTGCAGTCGCAAAATTAAACGCCGCTTCTAAAACCACGAAACGTAACGCTGTTAAGCGTAAAGAAACTAAACGTGTCTCAAACGTTAATAGGAAGAATTTAAAAACGAAAAGGAATGCAAGAAGCAAAAAGAGCCCTGCACGATCTCAAAGGAAAACACAAAATGACAGAAACAAACATCCAGGTAACTCAAGAAATTCTAGAGCTAACGTAAATAAAAGAAATGTTAAGATCAAGCGATTAGGCAACAGTAAAAGCAAAGTTACTTCCAAAGTAGTCAAAGTTAACAATGGTGGAAGCGGCATAAAGCCGGCATCTGTTAAGAAAAGCAAAACAGGTAACAAAATAACAAGAGTATCTAAGAAGAATTTAAGAAATAGCCAATCTAGGGGGAATGAGGGTAGAAAATCTCGAAATAAAAAACATACATAAGTATTATAAAGTCAATGGGCTAAATGTAAAATGTTCAGAACCAGGAATTCCACTCTGTGGTTTCACGATCCCGGTTTTGAATATTTTACGGCCGTGTCCAAGACCATATAGGTAAATTGTAACGTATAAAGGTTATAATAAATTTGTTAATAAAACATTTTGTTTATTTAAACCCCTTGTTCGGTAGTAAGTGCGAGCAGGCGTCTTATCGCTGGGAAGGATGCGTTGATCGAAGAGTATCCTTACGTTGTCTCCATACAAAAGTATTATGAGCATTGGTGCGCAGGAGCACTAATCAATCCACGTCTAGTTATCACCACGGCTAACTGCGTCTGGAAGTGAGTGCACAATCATAATATCCTTCTTTTGAACTGTAAACGGTAACCATGGATCTGATCGCGCTTCTTATATGTTCAGGGACGTAAAATCCATTTACACCCGTATTCATTAACTTCAGATAAAATTGTTGTAAATTTCATAGCTTTCATAATCTCTGTTTATGAATTTCTTACCAACATCAATAGCATTTTTATAGTAAAAAAAATAAAATAATAATAGTGCGTTAAATATGGATGACTAAATTTTATCGATTTCAATATGAAGAAAACCGTTTCTCACAAACCGTCTTCGACGCAATATGTTTGGTAATGTTCAGAAATTTAAAAGCCTTCGTAAAACGAATACAAGTGTTTTATTACTTTTTGATTTGGTTATTGTTGATTCTCCATACACTTGCGGTGTCGCGTTTACTGCACTGATTAATACTACATGTAGCTCAATGTTAACTTTTTAAATTTTGTCTTGAATTTATATGATAAGTAGAAATTATTGGTCATCACATTGATCATTTTTACTATTATAACTTGATAGCACTTCATTAAAGAGCTCGGGATACAGCTTCCAGCATTTCTTGTAGTCTTATCTAACTTTTGTTTTCCCATCCGTAAATAGAAGTGCTACAAGTTTAGCACTCGTAAATCTGTGTGGTCATCAGTAGCGTTATAACTGCAAAACCGCTGGATCGATTTGCATCTGAAAAGGGATATGATTCCTGGACTGTTGATGTAATTCGATAAAAATCCTTTTTTACATTAAAAGTCTTATATCATCTTTTTTTGGAGTGTTTTATAAATTTTCTATTTTATTATTACTATATAACTTTTAATATAAAGAGTTTAACTTCACGATTCATGAAAATAGTCATCGTAATATTCTTTGTATAACCTGCAAATAGTATTATAAAATTATCGTTGCGCAGTTAACTGGTCAATGTGAAATATGATTATGTTATTATCATGGTTAGTGTTAGTTAGTGAATTTAATTAACATTTATTGGTGGCTTCCTGATTTCAGGTCGGACCAGCTGAGCCGCATGAGAGTGCGCGCCGGGTCGCGGTACGCCGACCGCGGCGGGCAGGTCGCGCGGATCCAGGAGCTGATGCGGCACACCGGCTGGAGCATCCGCCACAACCCCGACAACGACGTCGCCATACTGCTGCTTGACAGGGGCATCATGTGACTGCCTATGTTTTTACATTCATCTCTGTGTCAATCGTAGCCTTGTAACACAGAGTTTACGGGCTCGATTCCCTGTCCATAGGCGCAGTGGAGGATGGATAGTTGTAGGGTTTTTCGTACCCGCCTGGCTAGCTACCGCCCTCAATGTCAATCTACCGCCATTACAGCATGCTGTGTTCCGGCAGTCATGGATGTGGTGGCGGATATTAACTCGCGCTTTCACTGTACTCTGGGTATTGTATGCGGGCACGTGAAACGGTGCTCTAATGTTAGCCCATTGCTAATATAAAAAGTAAAATGTGTTACTCTGCCATCTGACATGAAGCTAGTGTTTTTAAAGTTTATACACTGTGTACGAAATTAAGGAATATCAGTAATGAGAAGTTTTATACGGATTGATTTTGTTTTTCCTTAGATTCTCCAACAAAGTGCATGGGGTTGATTTGCCCAATCGAGGGATGATGCCTACCTTCGAGGACGCCTGGGTCACCGGCTGGGGAAGTGACAGGGTCAGTCTGAGATTTGTTTTCTTATAATAATAGCTTCCGTCACCAAGGTTTAGCGCCTGCCATTTTACACGAAAATACCGATTTCTGTATCGGGACCACATAAATATTAGTGTCTGGATGGAGTGGTCGATTTTCCCAACACGCCTGGCTAGTTAATTGACATAGAATATTATTTAATAACATATACCATTAATATAATTAGATACAACAAAATGACACAATTTTCTTCACTAACATAACCGCTTACAAAAACTGGCACATTAACTGAAATAAAAAACATACTTTCAAGAGCTTATTTCTAGTACTTACAAACATCATTTATAATAATTTATTTGTTAATACTACGTTTACGGGACGTCTCGTGTTGACTCAACAAAATTTTTAAAATATCTCTATAATTACGTGTGTCTGAATTTACTTAGTTTTTCCTTCTTTACGGCAACTTTGCTTCATATTTCTTTTTATAAAAAAGGAAATCTAAAGACCGATGTATGAAATTCCTATGGTCCCGAAAAGGATACCAAGAAAAAGTGTCCGTAGACCTTGTATTAAACTTGTATATAATTCAATATTAATAACGATTTAAAACTTCCGCGGTCTGTACACATTATAATTTAAACTTTTTCGGGTCTACCTCGCGACCACTGTCGACGCAACTCGCGCCGAAACGTCGAGGAATATTAGGTATCGTACCTAGTGAATATTTACGCGATGTAGGCCCGTATAAAATGTTTAAATTATAAATTGAGTATTAATCAATAATCAATTATAATGGCGAGCGTCAATTTCTTACTGAACTTTACAAAACTGCATATACCTCGGAAACTAATTCCCTTTTTTTACCACTCTCAGCCCCCTGCATCTCACGCATCTGCATAACTGTATACATTACATATTTTATTCAACCGGTCTATTTATTTTCGTCGAAATACCCAAGTTCGCAACAAAGCATGCCAAAAAAACTTTTTGCTTTTACGCCTATATTGTTCGTCGCATCGGGTGTTCGCGTATTGCTAATAGAGTGTAATCGTGTGCGTGCAGCGCGACGGCATGTTCCAAGACCGGCTGACGCTGCAGGCGTACCACGCGCGCGTCATGAACCACGGCAGGTGCAACAACATCACGCAGCGCTTCGGCGTCTACGTCACGCACAACTTCTTCTGCATGTCGCAGTCCGGCAGGCGCTCGCCGTGCACGGTGAGATACCACTCGGCGCTTCTAGTGAACGTACGACGTGACGTCACATTGCGCGTGCGCGCTGCGTTGCGTCGACTTAACACGAACGTAGAATAGATTTCTTTTTACGTCGTTTATTTCGCGGTTTTCGTACTGAAAAATATTTGTCAGGTCAATAAGACAAAATTACAATATACCGGAACACATGACTCAAAAAGAACGAATTCAGAAAAAGGATAATACTTGAAGATGAATTTAGAAATTAGATAATAAATCTATCGAATATTTAATATTTGAGACGGCGACATATAGACAAATTGATATATTATTTAGAAGTGGTTGTGGTTTTTCTAATTAATATTCAATGTACAAATTCAATGTTTCAAGGAATTTATTATATGCATGAATTCTTTATTTAATACTCTATAAATTAATAAAATATTTTGTCAATTTGTTAACAAAAAGTTTCTTTAAACAGCGCGATACCGGCGCGCCTGCTGTCAGCGACGGCGTGCTATGGGGCTTAGCCTCGTGGGGTCTGCGGAAATTGTAAGTTACCAGTTGTAACCGGCTAAAACCGCTTTGAAAAGTTCAATTCAATTAAGTAATTCCACGATTTAATATGAACATTGTCTAAAATACTTAAGGGTCTACAAACTTTTGACCTACAATATAATCTAGTGTACAAACATTGTTCCGGACCTTAGTTAACACATGGTGTTAAGTGGCAATGAGGCCGTACACGAGGAAGAGTGCTGGCCCTGGATATTCTGACTCTAGCATGCATGACAGCTGTGACACAGCTACGCTGTAAATGTGGTAAAACCTAGTTGTATTAGCCTACTGTTGCCCGGATAAAGAGACTGGGTAAGCGCAATGGAGAAGGGGGAGAGGGGGGAGGGGCTTACGTAGGAAAGACGTATCACTTTTTTATTATATTTTAGCAAATGACACGATCTTATGTATCAATGCAAAAACCTTATTGCAATGGGGTGCCAACATTTTCAGTGGCACCGCATAGAGAAAATGGTAAATATACTTACATACTTTCGTATTTACTAACTGCAATCATGCCACGAATTGTACTTGTTATAAAACGACCTATTTACGTAAATGCTCCATCGTATCAATCCGTATCACATTTAGGTTACAATTCGGTTCGTCCACTTTATTCCAGATGCGGCACAGAACGTTTCCCGGCGGTGTTCACTTACATCGGCTCTGAATCAATCATGAACTTCATCGAGAACACAACTAACATATTCATGTCGGACAAGAGGATATACCCGTTCAATGATCGGATAAGAGATTTCAGAATAAAAGCCCTAGTGGCGAATCAGTCCGCCGCTGGATAACTATTACACTAATGCACTCTTTCACTGTATGTTGAACTGCTATACAAAATAAATAAGATTCTTTGCCGGTGCACATTATTGTGTTAAGCTCTATTATTATACGTCACAAAGTCGAAATTAAATGAAACGACAAATTCTTTATATGAGCATATTTAATATTTTCTTTTTCAAAATTGTAAAACTCACATTTTGAAATTGCAAAATTATAACTAAATTCTCATATACGTTAATAGTAACAATCGCCATTTTGTAATTTTTTCCCCACCGTTTACTTTCCTCTTGTATTTCTTTCGAACTAATTATAATAATAATAATAATAATAATCGTAAACCATTTATACATCTCTAATAATAATATATTTTAATGTCTAACAAATTCATTCTCTCAACGTTTTACCATCTTTATCGTTATTTTGTTTTTCGTTATTTCCCCAACATCAACTTTCACGTATCTCTAATTAACTTTTTTTTCTTTATAATACTTTAAACATACTTTTTACAAATTCATCCATTTACAACGACTATAGGCTGACCTATCGCACCGAACGTGGTTACAATTTAGCGAATATTGGAATGGATTCGTTATAAAATAAACTATAGAACTTAATGTTAAAACTTAATATGAAACAAAATTGTACAAACACTAATTGTATCAGCAATTTCACATCTAACGCCTTATTAGATTATAATAATAATCAATTCGATTCTTTGGCAATTTTTGTATTCAAAAGTGAATTTACAATTTCTTTCGTAAACTGGCTTGAAAGCGTATAACTATTGAGAGTGATAAGTTTATGAACTATTTCTTAATATATTTCATTAAGGCGTCTCGATTAGTAACAGCTGTGTAGTGACGTCGAACTGGTTGAACGGAAATGTAAAATATTTTTTTTTTATCCCCGATTCGAAGTCGGCCTCCGCAGCAGTTAGTAGCGAGAGCTGTGGAACCGGAAGCAACTTAATAAGCGTTTATAAAGTCTCAATTATTACTCATTCGATTACTTAAAAACGAAAAAAAAACTTATCAACGAAAATATGTCCTATTATTCTATTAAACATAGATGAAAACTGGCCGAACTTTGTACATTGACTTAAATTATTTTCATGAAATCGTTTAATTATTAACAACTGAGTGTACAACAATAAGGGGTATGAGGATTCAGCACAACAAAAGTTTTAGGCCAAAAATAGAAACTTTGCATAGATTCGAAGTGTTTTCAAACTTATTACAACAAATAGAACCTTAATTTGTACACTGTAAGCACTAGATAATGCAATAACCTACCTAAAGTACTTTGCCATAAAGTCTATGGTAACAAATAGATGTATACACAAATATTGTACTGACGGAAGCGGAAGTTAGTAAGAAAGAAATATTTCGTGTGACGACACTGAATCATCGCTTGATAAATTCTATTTAAAATTTGATAAAATAAAACATTGTTGGCATTGTATTGCCAGTGCAGAATAACAATATGTTTCGAAGTAATTACATTTCTTGAAATTAGCCAATGACGGCACACGATGAAAAAAAAAAAGAAGATAAATAAATAAAATCACTTGCGCATAAATACAACTACAGCACTATAAGTATAATATAAATCAACAAATAAATTCGTGCTCCTTACACCTACGATGCCGCTAAAGGTAAACTCCCTTCCCCCACTTACACAATCACCGTATAAAGACATCCCACATATATCAGGTTTCTATGGTGACAAGGTTTACATGCATCCGCTGGGTCATTACGTGAAAATGCGCGAATATTGTCAATTATTCGCGCAATCATTGACGTATAATAATAAAACTAAAGCGGCGAGACTTGGTATGGCCGGATAATCGCTGTAATACGAATAAATTATCTAACGGCAAATATTGTGCGATTCTCGCTGTCGCTCATCGTTCACGCAATAACCCCGCCGGTCGCTTCTCGCTTGATTCCGTAATGGCCGCTAAACTATCTCCACCAGGCAAGAACTGAATATTTCATTTTTTTTAACCTAACACTACGATCTCCCTGATTTTTTTCTTACATCTAAATATACACAAAAATAATTTTGTACTCTTTCAACGAGTTGGTGGCAACACGTGCGTTGTTTTTTTTTTTTTACAAATATGGCAGCTTCGTTGGCCACGGATGTTGTAGGTCATGGAAACTCGTAAAAATTATGTCCTAATGGTTTCAAATGTGACGAAAAATGTTATATTTAGATTGGGACCGGTAGCTAGAGAAGCGGTATTACTAATATAACCTACATTCTTTATAAACAGACCTGTATCAGGCCAGAAGAAAGTCATTAAAACATATCTTACATACAATTGAAAGTTTTTAAATTATGAGACAGCGATAACCTCCTGTCGCGTTCAACTAAGAAATTTTCTTTTGTAAAGAAAATTATTATATCTAAATACAACTTGACCGTTTTCCTCTCATCGGCAGTCAACTGCAAAAATTAATAATAATTTGCCAAAATATTGTAGTTGATTTCTTTAGGAAATTTCAAATAAATTTTCCACCAAAATTTTAAATTTTACAATCGACAGTAAACGTTTCGTTTAGGTTTGCTTGAAAGCTGTGACGGAAGAAGCAGCTGTAGCGCACGTAGATATTGCTTTCGTCGGAAATTTAAAGACATTATAAAAAAATAAATAAACAGATGAATTGACATGTAGCATACTTTTACTAATACTGGCGGTATAAATGTAAAAGGTCACATGTAACATTACTACTAAAATTGTACAGATGGTTTTGTTTTTTATTATTTTTGAGCTCCGAACATTTACTATATAACTCTTTCTTCTTTTTCAAGCCTCTCCCCGTTTGTGTTCTTATATATTTTCCGAATATAGATAATTAAATTTCGGATAATATATAAGTTGTGCTCTTTTACATCAAGACGGCAGTATAGTGGTGAATTTAATGAAATAAGATAACTCGTACCAAAAGCGCTACATCACTGTTCACCGTTACAGATCTCAGGCGAATCAGAAATATCCGAACTTGAATCCGAATATATCCGATAGAGTTTTGGGCGTGCCCTATGGTTGATTGAGTAGGAGCGCCTCTAGCTCGTCGGCGGAGCGGAGTAGGAAGGCGGCCGACTCGCGGTAGCCGGTGATGAGCTGCCGCACAGCGCCCACCTCCGCGCCGGACAGCTTGTGCGACAGCAGCGGCTTGGACTGCGACCCGCCACCCGCGCCTCCGCCCCCGCCCGACAGCGCGCTGCCGCCCCCGCCCGAGTGCAGTCCGCTGGACGACGGCGTGCCCTTCAGCGACAGATCTGTCGGGGCTGAATAACACGTACCATTAGTTAAATATTTATACGAACTCATTTCACTTGTTGCAAGTACCGTAGGAAACTGTGAAGGTAGACGCCAATTCGGCAATTTTTATATTGATAGCACATCACCTTATATGTGGTGATAATATCTCATCTTGTGAGTAAAACAAAAGTAATTCCCGATTCCTACCCACTAAAATTTCTTCAGTGCTTGTTCTTAAAACGACACGAGTGGCCCCTGGGAAGACGCGTCTCTGGAAGGTCCCAGGGAAGTGAAAAATATACATAATAATATAAAATGCACAATTTAGAGTAATATGATGGCTAAGCCATGGTTACTGATCACCCTTCTACGAAAGTCGGAAATCGAATCTAAAGGCTATAAAAGGCATTTTTGAAAAATGTTAGTAAATACGGCAAAACTACCTTGCCCACTATTATAATTAACTGTAGTTATAGACGGCGGGTTAATTCATGTGGTAAATCTACTAGTATAATAAAAATAGTTAAAGGAAGTGTTGCCAACCTAGCCACTCACCGGAGAGCGTCGGGAAGGTGTGCGTGTGCGCGGCCATGGCCGACAGCAGCGCGCTCTGGTAAGCTGCCATCGCCGCGTTCATCCCCACCCCTGCGAGTTGTACATTGAATATAACCTCCATTGTACTTCAAAACCGTACAAATATTTTTATTTCGTTGGGAAAAATAACTTCTGCACCGTACTGTGACGATTATACACGTCACGAGTGATGTGTCGTGACAATCGCGTTTCAAAATTCAATAAAATTTTATTTCATATTTTTATTCTTAATGAAGGTAAAACAAAACAGTTAATGAGTAATATTTTATGGTATATAACAAAATAAGGTATACAACAAAATAAGTAATGGCTTAATTTGTTTCACGTAGATTAAATACAAATCCATATGCATTTTGCAAAAAGATTATCTACAGTTAATTGTTAAAATGTGGATAAATCAGATTCTGAAGCATTAGTAACTGACAATAATTTTTCATAAAATTTAAATAATGTTTGAGATCACGAATATCAATTATAATAGATAAATCAAAAGAGTTATGATTTATTTAATTTTTCTAATGGCACTTCAAAATACAAATAATTATTACCTGTCGGTGGCAGCGATGACAGCGTTGAAAGTAAAGCGCTGCTGGAGAGCGCTGAAGCGCTGCTGGTGCTTGAGCTAAAACAGTAAATCAATTACAATTTATTATCAACACACAATAAAAGTAATTTATTAGTATCAAATCATATTTTGACTATAACAAACTATCATTTATCATTATATAATTAAATATAAACCAGCGTTTCATATGTGATAATTAAATATTTCTGAACATAGTTTTTGCTCGTTTAATTTTTTTTTTATGAAATTACGAAAAACTAGCCAACCAATTTTTTACACAGTTTTAACCTATGTTCTTAATGTTTTAATGAAAATTCTTTACGATGCCGTAAAAAAATTCGTTTAAAAAGAACAAAGAATATGGTCACAAGAAACAAATCATCGCGGAACTTACTTCTGCCTTCCAAAGGTCTGCGGGGTGCCGAAAGTGTTCGGGAACGATGGTCTGAACAGCGGCGCTGGGGACGAGGCCGGGCTGCGGAATAAAAAAATGAATATATGGTTGGTTAGGACTTGCGAAAATTGGGACCGCATTTGTATACAGCGTCCAAATGAAGATATAATGAATTGGACATATATCAAAATTATTAAACATACGTAAATATTATCCTATATGTGGAACATTTATAAGCTAATTTACCAGTTTATTTGTAAAGCATTATTTAAGTACACACTTTTTTTTATAAATAATTATTAAATATTTGAAAGAGATATAGTCTTGCAAGAAAACCCACATTAGATAAATTATATTTATATCCATTCAGACTTAACTACTCTTGTGGCATCGGAAAACAAAAATAAAAAAATAATAGGGACCTCCACAGTACAAGGCAAGCGGTAAACAGCTGCGCTACAAAGGCAGCCAAATTAATGACAATGAAATGTCAATTCGAGTGAGTGGGTAGTTTGGTAGTTTAGTAGTTAATAAAATAATAAAAATAATAATTGTTTACAAATAAATAACTTCCAATGAAATTTAAAAAGTAGCGGTAACTTCGGTGAGCTGATGTACTAGGCAGACATAACTAACCTGGCAGTCTTACTGCCGGTGGTGCCATTGGCGTTGTCAATCTTCAGCGAGTTGTTGTTGAGTAGGGCGTTCTCGATGGTAGGGCTAGTGGTGGGGCGCGTGGTGTCGGCCGCCGCCTTGCTGTGCCCGGCGCTGGAGAGCGCGGTGGCGGTGGCCGTGCTGGCGGTGGTGGGGGTGCTCATGGCGCCGCTATACAAGCTCAGGAACGACGAGGCCACCGCCGACGTCGCTGTTGTGTCGATCGCCTGCAACACGCGGATTTTGTTACCCTCTGTTCGGTCCCGCCAGCCCTGTTGCTACATTTTAAATAGCATCATTTAGACTAAACAAACCTATACGTATGAAATCAAAGCCTTAACAGATACACTGTAATTCACTTGCTCGAGTATGTTAATTACTTTTTTTTTGCTTAAAATAATACCCAACGTTTACTTTTACGATTAGAGATATTAATACGAAATTGTAAATCGTTCCGAATTCACAGAGAAAAACACAAAATCGTCAGCGGCGTGAACGCGTTTAAGCATTAGCCTATAAGTAATGTCAAAAAATATTACATTCCACTAAGGTATATGTGGATACTTCAATAAGTCAAAAAAATATAATTCAATAAGTCATATCATAGTACTGAATATGTTATAAGATACACATTTATTGAATCCATTGGGTCAAAACATACATCCTTGTGGCATTCTTATTAATTATATCCTACTTGCAGATAAACTGCAGATACTGCACTACTTAAACTATATGTATCAAACTATATATAGTAGAGAATAATGTATTGTTCAGAAATTATCATCATTATGTAAAATTTGTACACGTATTACGTAAATACAGTTTATAAACGGGAGCGAACATTCTAATTTTAAATTTCCAGCGAAAGGGATTAATTTTATCGATGTTTCCTCTTACCATGGGCGTGGGCAGCGTGGGCATGGGCTGGCTGACGGGGTCGAGACCGAGGCGCATTCGCTTCGCGTTGAGGCTCTCGTTCTCGCACGCCTGCGCCAGGATGTGCTCTGCCTGCACCGACGTGAGGTGGGCGGGCGTCGGACGCACCTGCGACAAACAAAACGCTCATAAATGACAGGAGAAAATTCATTATGACGTGTGTGTCTTGTAGAGAATGACGAATACTTTTCTAAACTAGTGCGTTTTACAATCATGGATTACAACTCCAATTTACATCGAGTGCGATCAATGTCAAGTATTTAATTAAATATAATTAATTGAATGGAATTATGAAAGTCGAATGCTTAAATTATTGAATAGAAAGATTATATTTATATACTACTCTGATTGCAACACAGTCTCCAGTTATAAAGTTTACACAGCACTACATTGATATAAGATGGTGCGCCTAATACAAAATAATTTAAAAAAGAACACCTATTTTGAATTTAGAAATAAAAAATTATATTATTGAAACTTCGAGTGGATTAAGTCATAGTACGTTTAGACTGCCTGCAGATATTATGCAGAGGAGAGGAAGGATTAAATTTTAAAGTAGTGATGGATATAAAATAAAAACATTTATAATATAACTTTTTACAACACACTTTAGGAAAAACTGTTAGTTCAGATTTGTCGTTGCGTGATTGTTAGCAATAGCGATGTATGAATTTCTTAACTAAGTAGTAATTGCAAAAAAATGACCATTCGGACCCTCACCGCGGTATCCCACGCGCTACTAGACGGTGTGCTCCCACCGTTCCCGCTGGTGGGACCATCGCCGCGCACTTTCTTATTCCTCCTGCAACTCTTGAGATATGTCCTGATCCTCTTTCGGGCGCGCTCGGCAAACTCCGGAAACTGTCGCGTGCACGAGTCTATGATCGCTTGGATTTTCTCTTTAGGCTGTTTGGATATAGGAACTATCCTGTCTAGGTTCTCATCAACGAATAGACGGACGAACATCTGCAAAGATAGGCGTATTTTCGTTTTGTAATATTTCACTCAGATAATAAAAAAATCGTACCTCTTTGCACAAAGCAACAGTAAATTAAATAGTTTTTTTTAAGATAATGAACGTCTCAGTATGTAGTCATATTTTGTAATAAAAATCATTAGGAACTTTATAAAATATGTGTAAATTAAAATTACTTTGGAGAAATGCCATTGCAACATCAACATTTCTATTCTGCACTGATAGTTTTTTATTTTCAAAAAGTGCGTCAATATATGATTATACTTACCTGACTTCAATTAACATGTGTAGCAATGTTTTTTGATTATATCTTTCAATAAAAAAATTTAATATAAACAGAAACAGAAGCCAGTTATTATCTTCTTGACACATTCGTGATGATAGTCAAGGATCCTCCGAATCATGACTGTCTTTGTCACATCCACCATCGTTATTGTGAGAATGCATTATGATAATTTTCCTTTAATAAGTGAAATGGTACATATAATTACATTGAAGGCTTTTAGTCGTTCCGGGTCGTGGTGCTGCGGATCGACACGGTCGTCGCTATCGTCGTCGGAGGCGCCCGCGTCGTCGTCGTCTTTGGTGCGATCCGACGACGAGGTCTCGTCGTGCGTCGACGCCGGCTCAAGTCCCGGCGTCCCGGATCCCACGTGAATAGGACTCTAAGATTTCCACACGCCTTGTTAATTTTTTCATTACATAAACCTTCGAGTAGCTCTATTAAATCGACCGGCTGTTCCTCATAGTGCATAGTGCGGCACAATTTCTAATACTACGAAGTTAAGAAATTCGATGACTTCAGAATCGAACAGTTCCTAAAGTGTGTTTTAATTTGTAGCAATATCTCGTGAGCAAATAAAAAATAGAGATCAAAACATATTTTCGCTGGAGACAAACGCACACCATACTACAACAATCATGCAAGCCTAATGATAAAAATCTTAATTAGCACCAACAGTATTATTATTCAATTGCCTTCGACTGTCAGTCTTGTGACCATTTCTACGACTTGAATTAAATAAATAATATAACAAAACAGAATATATTATTTCTCGGTAAACATCGACAAACAAATTGACCTAATGATGTTTTACCGTGGATAAAAATATAAAGGGATAAAAGCAAAAAGTAAATTGTTAAAAAGCTAGTTTGTTTCACGTATATTTATTTCACAGTACGTCTGTTTATAGCTTTAAGTGTTTCATTTTCTAAATTCTATTCCGTCAAAAACATAATTAATAAATATTACCTCGTTACTGAATATATTTTCTATTTTTAAGAACTTTTTAAACTTTAAGATGATAATAGCGGGCATGTTATATAATATTCTCGTTATATAAGTTACTTAATAATCAAATAGCATTCTAATACATATACAAAGAAAATGTTAATGTATAAATTATATAAGACAAAATACATTTGAAACGCTCTCAACCTTAAAACTCACCGAGTGGCCGGTAGCCAAGGGTGTTGGCGGCTTTGGAGGCTTGCTTCCAAGACCCAGGGCGCTGTGGTACGAGGCCCAGAGATCAGCCATGCTGTCAGCTCCGCTTTCCGTGATATCGCCGTTGCGACCTGCAAGCACCAGGCGAACATAACACGCTGACTCTTCATCACATACTATCAATCAATAATGTTAATTTTAACCAAAGACACAAAATATCACATATTTATTATTCACATACACGTAAGACATCGTTACACAGTTTGTGTACTTCAACACTATCTTAAAACGGCTATTTCAATATATCTTAATTTAGTCACGTAGCAGAAGTTTTCTTCGATTAATACGTAATATTTAATTAAATATAATTGTAAGAATCAATTCAAGTTCATGGGGACCCGAACAAACAAGCACAGTATATTACAGAGAATTATAAAAAAAAACGTGTCATCGTTTTCATTCTTTCTAATTTACTAATGTTTCTTTCTTAATTTTATTTATTGTCTTGAATTTGAAATTATGTTAAATAAAAATACAATTTTTAACCATGTAATAGTAAAAATAAACTAACACCGATTCCAATTACATAAGTTTATAAACAATGTTTTATTGCATAATGTAAGCACACTTGTTGCTTATGTATCATTCACATTCATTACAATAATAGGCCGGACCATAAATCAAACTATAGGCAGGACAAAAAATATCAATTAATTAAAAAGGAGTATAAATTATATGCCAATCTCCTTTAATTGAAACGTGTTGCTGGCAAAGAATGAAAAGGTTAAAAATAGATAAAAGAAAGAATACGAAAAATATATAATCAAAAGACTTACAAAAGAAAACTCATTTAGTAAAGACTAAAGTTACACGTACCTACATAAAGTTTATATCCCTACAGAATATTTCCTTGAGGATAAAAACATTTAATAAATATAATATCTACAATCAAATTATAGATAATATGCCTTTTTTGAATGAATCGAACAGAGAGTTGTTCATTGTAATTCACGTGGAACTTTTAGCGTTGCAAATTCATCATAATTTTGTAGTGCCGCTTAAGATATGCGTGGAACGGTCATGGATGTTAAAAAAAAATTTAAACCGTAACAGCGAAACCCGTTCCATCCCCAGCTTTCGGAACCAGACTGAACCCAATCCATAATTTTCGACTTATTTAGTATTCATAGTCGGTTACCAAGGCGGCAGAAATTAATGAGGGTGTGCAGGAGGCATTCGCAGGGGACCGGTGCATCTGCTTCTAAATGTCAACCCGAACAAGCCCCTCGCCTATAAATAATTTGAGGTGCCCGCCTCACGCCGCCTGCGCCCCTGGTACCCCGCTCTCTCGATATGGCTTCGCTGATGTAGTGTAAAAATAGCCCGGCTAGCCGTTTTGCCATGAAAATTATGCAAGCTCACTGCTTAATAAACTGTTAGTTCGGCAAGAAAACTGCACACCCGTTGTGCAAGTCCGGTTTTTTTTTTAAATACGATCTTATATTTCGCCATTCGTTTGTGTTGAAAGGTTCAAATTACACTTGTAAATTTCACCTAACCTATTTTAATTACGTTTGAATAAAATGTAATTTTTTACTATTAATCAATCACATTTGAGATACACACACAGGAATAATTCATACAAAACAGTTTACCTTGACTCTGGCTGTGATAATTCCATGCCAGCAACATCATTTTCAACTTCTCAGCATCTTTCGCGAAGGCCTGACCTGCACCAGATCATATTCGCCAATCAATTTTAAATTTGGAATTTTTATCAATCAAATCCGTGTTGGTTTTCAAAAGCCGATTCGTTGACGGTATTTTATGCCAGTGCGATTTAAAAATTATATATATCTAAGTTTTTTTTTCTAAACATAAAATACCAAACTGATTTGATGCAAGTACTGACTCATACGTACTCTATAAAGTTAACAATTTAACAGATACTAACCAGAAAAGTTATCTTCGTCATTCATGTCGGTTGGTTCAGGCGTCAGATTGTCCTGTAACAAAATAATAATAATATAGTAAAAGTTTCATAAATTTTAATAATTAATATTAATAAGTTTTGTTTATAACTCTGTGTAGACTGATTTATTTAGGCAAAATTCATGATGTCAATTTCGCTGAAAACAAATAATTAACTAAAAGTATCTTTATGAAAAGGGGCGGGTAATCCCATTTAAATACAGCAGCGCTGTGTCCCGATTGTAAATATTAAATAATTAATAAATTAGCGAAACGGCCGACGGCGGGTGGTTGGGGTCATCGCACGGGTTCGCGGACACCAATCGATAGTGCTACAAATCGACATGCATATATTTCAATACATATATGACACCATCACAACACGATTCCTCTGGTACCCAAATGTAATACTTCCTTAACAAGAGACAAATCACACAAATACATCTTGTATTAATTTTCAGTACAAATAACTAGACAAAAAACATTACTTCTAGAGATAAATTATTTTAGATACTAATATTTGTTTTCAGTCTCTCTATAACGCAGTGGTGTACCGCTTGCCTCATAAGTGAGGGTCCCGGATTGAATTTGCGGGCCAAATTAGTAGTGTATCCTAAATATTTAGCCGGATTAGCTAAACGCAAAATTATAATCCGATGCCGTTACAGTATTGTTGTATTTAGACAGTCGCACTTATGAGCTAGAGTATTCTGAGCGAGCATGCTTGATCATCTACGGCCTCATTGCCAAATAATTGTGAAACAGAAGGCAAGTACAAGTGCTCATTGTCGATTAAAAATATATATTAGATCACCTTACAATAAAAGCGTATTTTTCAATACTCTCAGATATACTCTAACAAATACATTACTAGTAAAATAATCGTTATATATATTACTAAAGTTTTGTTTAATTGTCTTAGTCAAGATAAGACAAAAAAGAGAGTTATTATATTAATTATCGTATGAAACGAAAATGAATCTAAAACATTTAAACGATAAAAAGTTTAAAGCGACATTTTATTGTCTCGTTAGCATCGTGGAAACAAAGATCTCAATTCAACAGGTGGTTGCTTGCTTACTCAACTCTGATATTTTAATATACATTTCGGTAGAACTTTTCTCCATTGAGAGGTCGCGAGAAAGATTATGTTTACATGATAAAACATGTTCATACTAATCTAGTGTTGTCGTTTGTTTAAAACTTCAGTTTCAAATACTTTAATATTCTTTTGAATTTAATAATGACTTTTTAACATTAGGTTTCCGGAAATATTTACATCGTTTTCTCTATTCGTAGCTGTAGTTATATGGTACATTAGACGATCCTTTTATTATTATTATTAATAATAAAAAACATAAAGCGAAGTAACTGTAAGAGATCTGAAAGGAAAATATGAAAATTTGGACAAGTGTAAAAGCATAGTGAATCTTTTAATAAAGATTGGTGCGTTAAAATGACGATTCCCGTCAAACTAGTGTTAAAGTTATTCCTTAAATATACTAAATAGAAATAAAAATTAACTACTTAGAATACTGTGACATGAACTTGTAAAAACAAACATGAAATTTAAGTTTTACGCCAAATTGGATAGCATAATAGTTTATAGATTTATTGTAAATTCCATTAAATAAGTAATTAATGCATTTTTCATAGAAATTAATATATTCTGAATCTTCATTTCCATTTTGCTCACTTAACTCTTGTTCTAACTGCGGGGTCTACTTTAAAAAAAATATCCGGGACATTTTTCGAACACATTACTCTGATCCGATGATTGGTAGCCAAGCAGCACCATAACGTATAGATAATCAGTCTGATAAATATACATAAATATTTTTAAACAAATACTTAAGTATATAATTAACAACTAGGTAAAACAAACAACACAAATGTTTATCACCTGAATATTTGTCCTGGGCGGAAATCGAAACCGTGACCCCTGGATGAAAAACAGGGTTAGTACCATTACACCAGTGAACAAGTCTAAAAAAACCATCTAAATAGGCCCAATTCATGATGTTTCTAGTTATCTTACAAATAACTAACAATTGTAATATTGTACAGACGTTTTGACGTTTATATAAAGCATATTGAAGTGAAATATTTCCCGTAAACCCAAATACAACTCATTTGGCACCACGAAGCAAGTAAGCACTGTGTTGTGCCAACGTCGGTATTTTTTATTAGGACGACTTTAGTTTCCGCAGCGTTGTTTACTAAAGACGACGATAACCTGGTTAATAAATATAAATACCTACGTAATCATGACAAATAATTTATCTAAGCGATTTAAATGTTTTGCAATCTATTTTGTTACTTTTTAATAGAACAAAGAATTCGAACAGTTTTATAATGAATAAGCGGACTTTAGACCGGGCTTACTTTTTATATTTAAATCCACAAATAAGTACTATCTGTCCATATGAATTTAGACTATATTTCAGTTTTGTTATTTATTATCCATTAACTAATAGTAATAATAAGATCCAAGTTGATTTAAAAAGATTATATGTAGTAAATTGCATAATGTCAGTGGCATCTGTATAGTTCACATATTACATATATTTTTAACAGTTTTTTAAGTGAGGTACTTTATACGGACGGACATGCACAACAAACAAAAACACCTTAGGACAAGTACTTTGTATGAACTTTGCAAGTGTCTAACTACCAGGTGCACATAGATAGCTAGGAGTTAGGTGGGGTGACACGGGCTTGATATCGACCGTCTTGGAGGGCGGTGGCCAAGGACCGCATCTGCTATGCGGACACTAAATATCCGTTGACCCTTCCCCACTTATGTACACCTAGTAACGTATGTTGGGCTATTGCAATTTACTCGGTAATTAATTACACCTCAATGACAGATAAGGCGCAGTGGTGCGTATAAGGCATCTCTATGTGCGATGTACACACATGCGTGATTTTGTGATGGTAATTAGTTCCTGTCAATGTCTAGATAGATTGAACTCAATGTCTTACGAACCCGAGCGAGTGAGACATTATTAATTGTATACTATATAACATTCCGATACCTTTACAATTTATAATGCACAATAAAAACTTAATTTACTCATCGTCACCCTACAGTATAGTTAAAAACAATTGTCAAAAACCTAACTCAAAATCATTTATGAACACGTTTTAATAATTGGTAATAAAAATAATATTGTTCATGTATTTATTATTAATATGTTAAACCCCGGTTGAAATTTCTGTTACGTAATCTGTAAAGATATAAATAAATCACTTACAACTTTGTACATTTTAAATGACATATAAAATAAGAATTATTATTATGTTAAGGAAGAAAATAATAAAAAAGTAAAATATAAAAAAAATATATTTTACGTCTTTTTATTATACTTATAATATTTCAAAACACTATGTTACCTAATAATTATTCACAATTATCACAAATTTATAAAACTTCGCATAATTATAATTGGTAACCTAATGCATAAACATGAGAGGCTCCTGCTAAATAAACGAATTGAAAACATGAAAACTCTACGCATTAAAAAACTAATTTAGTTAATCTTTTACCAAAAACTGATGTGTATGGTATGTATATAAATTCATAGTCATAAAGTAATTTTTAATTAGCATTACGTCATATTTTTAGAAGTATTAAATTTCTTTGTTTTTATTTGAATTCATTTATCTTTGAAAAGTAATTAACTTTAAATAAAAAGTTCCTATACTATTAAAAGAGTACTGAGCGAAAATACTTTTTTAAGAAAAATCTATTCACATCTGTGAGAAGACTGGTCGTTGTTATTGTATTAATTTTACCTAATAATGCGAATACAACGCTTGCAATGTTAACAGCTTTTCCTTTGTTATATGCAATTGCAAAAACAAAATCGATTCATCGCGTCCACGACTATCGATTGTCCACCGTAAAATTACACACTCTGTACTTTTGAAGGTAACGTAGTTAGACAGAAATGGCGTAGCGAAATGAAAGCATAACTTTTACACATAAAACAATCACAAATAATTATTCTATTATCATACCATGAGACTATCGAAGAGTGAAGTAGAGTAGTGTCGAGCGAATAAAATTTGTAATATCATTAATTAAAAAAAATAACTATAAATACCAATTGTAAAACATCAATTTTCAACAGAAATTAACATGGGCCAGATCAATATTACTCTATTTTGACACCTGATTTTATAATTGTTATTAATTGTTGATTTTTCATTTTTGTTGGTTCGTTCGGTATCAGTTAAGGGTTAACTCTCAATTTCACAATTTTGGCAATAAGGCCGTAGGTAGTGAAGCGTGCTCGCTAAGACTACTTTGGCTCTCACATATATAAATTCCAGAACATAAAAAAGGTGTTTGTTTGGGCAGATTAACATTGAGGGTGATAGCAAGCCATGACTATTTAAAACAGACCATCCAGATTTATCTACTCTTGCGGCTCGGGACTCAAACGCTGTGTCTCCGTAGGCTAGCGGTAAATTACGCACGGAGGCCACGGATTGTTAAGTAATATTGCTACATGAAAAATAAGTAACAAATAAATAGCTAAGTGTGAGTCGGACTCACAAAGGGAAGAGTTCCGTACAGTATAAAAAAGAGTTTGTAGACAAGGCAGACCGAAATTTGTAAAAACTTAACTTGTTAATAGTCTCTCGCGTATTGTAAAATCAAAAAAAGTCCATTTACAATCAATAGATGGAGCTGATTTAAGCAAAGCATTTATTTTGTTTCAGTATTTTTTTAATAGTAATATATTTTCATTATTTGTTGCTGCAGTGGCAATAGATATACAGATTCTGTGAAAATTTCAACTTTCTCCCTACTTAAGGTTCATGAGATAGAGACTGCTGATAGACGGACACACAGACAGACCAGACAGACGAACGGCGGAGTCTCAGTAATAAGGTTTTCGATTGTCACCCTATGGCTTACGCGGACCCTTAAAATATAATACTCCTTATGCGAAACACTACAAAAGAAAAAAAATCTTTTGCATTGAGTTTAGCAAATATTTTTATAAAAAACTGCATTTGAGTAAACCAATAAATAACCAAACTATCACATGGTTCCCAGAACTAAAATTGTTCCTTACGAGAATTATTACAGCTATAACTGTCATTTCATAGTTTTTTGTTAATTTCATTCGTTATATCGAAAAATCGATATTAATCTCGAATTTTCTCGTCTGTATGATCCTTTTATAATTATAGTCATATTTACATACTATGATTATTAATAAAAGAGCGTAACAATTATAAATATTTCTACAATGTAGCTAACCTTTTCCTATTACTAGTAATAAAATTTTGTTTGTCCCAATTAGTGTGATCTAGAACCATATGTCAATTCTATTTCTAGTACTAGTTATATCAAAATAACTGGTCAATGTTTTATAACGGTCAAATAAATAACATTTGCCCGATGTAAATTCACAGCTCGTGATCAGCAAATGAGACCGGGGCTCAAATAGCACCGTCCGTCTCATCCGTCGATAGACCAAATAAATTGTGGAATAACCTAGTTTTCGTCACAGAATAACTGCAAAATTTTCGACAACCCATCGCTTATGTACCGTTGCCTGGTATATAGTGATACATGCTCTATGTACTGGAGCCCCCTCGCGGCAACTCGCCCCCCCTCCCTTCGCCCCCGCACCGAGTCCCTCCCCCGACGCCGCATACCCCGCGCGTTACCCGTGTAGTGCTTGCCACCCCGCGGGCGATCACGCCGCGACTACCGACGATTTTATCGATAGTCGATAGTTCTGAACGATATTTTCGAACTCATATTTTTTAAACAACATATCTAAGGAATCTCTTCAGCTTTTATTATCTTGAAACTTGAAGTTTAATCTTAAGAAGCGTATAGAATAATATGTTGAGTAATTACGTTGT
>DWQX01001062.1:0-31906 GCA_018245475.1 Pharmacophagus antenor
TAGAGCACTAACTTTTGGAGTTTTATTCAATATTGTAATTTTTTCAAGGTTGTCTCAAACTTTTGGCCGGCAGTGTATGTATTCTAAACATTTCCTAATATGTAGCTGTGTGTAAATCATCAATGCAATAATATTATTTATTATAACAAAAAAAAACTAGGATACTTGCAGTTTTGTATAGCAGGCATAGCGTTTGAAAAGAAGAGAAATAGTAGAAAGAAAAACACGCAGCTTGTGTTTGTGGTCATCCGATGTGCCTCGGCGCCAGAACCTGCATACAGGGCACCGAGTAGTAATGCCACTAAGAGGTGTACCACCAAACGTATCTGTAAAATACAGAATGAGGTTTTGTCATTACTATTTCGTCATAACATTTCCTGATAAAGTAGTATTCTATAACAGTATATTGCATTATATTATTGGTTGACGTTTGATGCGGGGAGCATAGTTTCGATCGTTCGGAAGATCTTGCGGAAAAGCCTGTGCCCAGCAGTGGGCAACTATTTTTAATCTGAGGTTTTGCTTAATGACAGTTTTTGTCATTAACATAGAGACATAGATCATCAGTTGTCGCCTCCTAACCCTATCACTGTTTATGTCGAGTGTACTCGTCAGAGCGAAATGAAATTTTTTCGCATAATGTCGAATATACTCGACTTCAAGATAAAAAGAATCGCGTTCGTATTATTATTAAACGAATCAACTGTAATTTTTTTCCCTGAAAAAGGGCTAATAAAGATCTTTTATTAAATGTATATTTTAGAATATTCGTTAGTCTGGTATCCTTATTTATTTTAATTCACTTCTTCTTTTCCACACGCTTGCATTAAGCTGAAATAACAAATTCAATAACAGTTGCATATTCTATGGCAAGGGAAAGACTAAAAAAATATAATAAGAATTTTTTTCTTAATCTGGATATTATTTGTATTAAGTCTTATTTGATAAAATATGGAAAATTGAACCGTATTGACTTCTTATTGGAATATATCGAAACACTATTGAACTGTATTCTGAAGATGCATCAAATAGGTCAACTTGGTCGTCCAGCTACAACTAAACCTATTACATGGAAAGCATTTTCCCGACTTAGTACCAAGTACAAAAGTTCGGAAATATTGTTCGGAAGTAAAAATTAGAAGACAATCTAGATATTGGTACCCAATATGCAAGGTAGCATTATGTGCTGCACCTTGCTTTAAAAACTATTATTGCCCTTAATTAAAATTTTTAGTTTTGTAACATAAATTTATTGAAATTCAGTTGGTCTTTTATTGCTTCTGTTTTTGTTCCTATAATGCCTTAATTTTATCTTTACCTAATATTTTGTTTATCGTTCAAATAAATTTTGTTTGTTAACAACGAATAAAAACATATATTTTCTAAAAAACCAACACACATAGTTTGATTTTTTATTATAATTGCCTATTTTTATAGGCAGAAACATTTTACTGTTTATGTTGAGTATATTCGTCTTCGCTGGAAAATAATTAAGGAGGCAAAAAAAAGTTTTTCCAAAAAAAATTAGACAGTTAAAGGTATCATACATTAAAATACTTGCATGATTTATTTTTTGCAATTTATGAGTGTTTAATAAATCAGTCACATGTATAAACGAATATATGAATATAAATGCTGATGCCTCGTCATTATGTCTTATTGTGAGCTAAGCGTTAAATGACGTAATCACGTATGGAAATATTTATGCTTTGTTTTGTTACAGATGTACGCAGATATGCTGAGAATATATACTTAGCACCTATTTATTTTACTATTTATTGCTACCTTGAAGCAGTGCCCAAACCGTTATAACTCGGAGATACCTGATTAGGTTCCAGTGCCAAATGTGTACTGGACTTTTGATTGTGATTAGGTTTTTCAATCCGCCTAGCTACCACCTTTAACATCAAACTGTTTCCATAACAGTTTTGTTTTGTTCCGGCAGTCAAACATATGAGAGCCCGAGTTGCTTTATTGTCACTTAATATCGCGTGAAAATAAGGTTAATTGTCTATAAAGCCCGTTGTCGATAAAAAAAATAGAGTTACACCTGATAGCTCGCGAATCACCGGATTCGCGAGCCAGTTTCGATGAAGCTGTAATAGTCGTCAATAAGACTAACAGCGCAAACTTCACCGAATCCAGCAGCAGCAGCAGCAGCAGCAGAGTTACACTTTGTAAAAGATATTATTTTAAAGATCCAGGATTTTAATAATTAATCCACGTGGAGTTATCGTGTTACTCAATAATTTTATTACTAACATTATATTTATTTTTATTACTTTATACGTGAGTGCAGAGATATTACGTACCTGTGTAAGATGTACATCCCGCAATGCTCCTTTATAGCCGCGCCATAAGAGAGCTCCTAATTGTTGACTATAAGACGCTGAGTAGTTAGTTCCCAACAACGTATTTACATTAAGTAATGCTTCCGCTTCATTCGAGAAGTCTGTAAAAGGTTTAATAAAATAAGTCAGTGACGCAAGCATCTGGATCGGTAAAATTTCCTAAATTATTATGTATGTTACCTATAACAGGTTTCTGTAATTATTCGGCTAAAGAAACATCTCTGCTATCTTTCGGTATTATATTTTATGAATCAATAATTACTGTCTTGTAATAATCCAAACGAGATTCTGTATGGTAAAACACTTCTTTATAACCTAAAGCTACCAGAGAGCGTGTTACACACAAAAACATAATGTGCGTTTATCATTCTGTATGTATAAAATTGATGATTGTATATAACATTGATTAAAACTAACAAAATTGGCGGATCATCGTATAAATCCAACTGCACCAAATTAATTTAAACAACGTGCTACATAATTAATACATATTAAAGAACTATTCTTCTACATATAAAATTATTATATAGTCTTGATCTGGTGTATGGCTGATTTCGCTGCTTACCACAATTTTTTTCATGTTTGGTCAGGTTCTCATTCTCGCCAATTTTTCTTATTTCTGATGCGAAACGTTTTGCTTCGTTTTGTAATATCGTCAAACTGTCCAAATTTTTATTGCTAGCTATTTCAATAACTAAAATATCAAAAATAATATTAGGATCATCTCTATATTTTGCATCGGATGTTTTAGGTATTAAAGTAACAGGCTATAGATTTTTCTTTTATATTGATTTATAGTTAAAAATTTTGATATGTATTATACTTCAGTCCTTCACTACTTCCCAGTTAAAAAATTATATAAATAGGACATTATTTAGAGGAGCTATATTCATGTAGAGGATAGCTCGCGGATCACCAGATTCGTGAGCCAGTTTCGATGAAGCTGTAATAGTCGTCAATAAGACTAACAGCGCAAACTTCACCGAATCCAGCAGCAGCAGCAGCAGCGGAGGTACATTCATTTGAATACCAGCAGTCGGAGCGACAACACGAAAATGGAGAAACACGAAGTAAGATGCGTCATCAAGTACCTCTGTTTGTAAAAAATGTCTACCAAAGAGATACACGCTGATTTGGCGGAGACAGTGGGAGACTGCTCCTCCATATTCTACGGTGGCACGGTGGTGCAAAGAGTTTAAGCTGGGTAGAACATCCACAGAAGATGAACATCGCCAGGGACGCCCAACCTTGTACGTTACTGAAAAAAACGTGAAAAAAATCGAAGATATTATATGACCAGACCAAAGAGTAACCGTCAGACATTTAGCTGAGGTCACAGAGATCTCATATGGCAGCATCCAAAGCATTTTGGTCAGCAAAATGAATATGAAGAAGGTCTCTGTGCGTTGGGTACTGAGAGTGATGACGGATGACAAAAAAAAAAAGCGAGTTGACATTTCAAGAACCACTCTTGCAAAGTTCCAGGCTGACCAAGAAAATTTTTAGTCTCGATTTGTGACCATGGACGAAACATGGATCCATCATTTTGATCCTGAGACCAAACAACAATCGATGATTTGGAAAAGGCCATCCTCACCGATGCCGAAGAAGTTTAAAGTCTCGATCTTGGCGGGCAAGGTTAGGGCGTCCGTTTTCTGGGATGCCGAGGGAATCATAATGGTTGATTACCTGGAAAAGGGAGCCACTATAACGGACTCCTACTACGCTGATCAAATAAGACGACTGCGAGAAGCCATAAAGGAAAAAAGATGGGGCAAACTCCGAGCGAAATTCCTGTTTCATCAGGACAACGCTCCTGCACACAAAGCCGAAGTTGCGATGGCTGCCATTCGAGAAGCAGGCTTCGAACTGGTCGAACACCCGCCCTGTTCTCCAGATTTAGCCACCAGTGACTTTTATGTGTTTCCTCGGCTCAAGGAACACCTCTGGGGCAAGAAGTTTGAGGATGATAGCGAGGTTGCTGTAGAGACATTTTGGGATAGTCAAGATAAAGATTTTTTTTAAAGAGTATTTTAGGTTTAAAGAAACGTTGAACTAAATGTTGTAAAATGAATTTAAACTGGAATCGTTATTTTATTATACTCATTATCATTAAATTTTGATCGCCGCTCATATTTTGTCATAAAACAAAATAATGCAATATTTATTGTATTAGAATAAAATATTTATTTTATTCTTTATCGGCCTTAACAAAACGCGAAGGCGTCCACGTGTGTTCTTATTTCTTATTGTAATGGATTATATCTAAATTTGCTCAGAAGTTTTTCATGTTATCTGTGTGACGTCAAATTATATATGATAATAGTCAATGGGAACGAATTGTGTTTATTGCAAGAAGTTTTATATTATATTTTATTTCTACTTGTTACATTACAAAACTAGTACTCTACGAGGTCCTAAAGAATAGCGAGCACTGCAATACGGCATGCCGATAGAAATATACGCGACTATATAGCGTTTGGTAAGATAGGCTACTATGTATACGAATAATTTTAAAGAGTATTTATAAGGAATTGAGGCTTTAAATTGCTATATGTTAGTGTAAAATTACTTGAGATTAAATAAGGTGTAGTTACATATCTTTCTTACGATAATCTGCCATATTGTAATATCTTGGGCAAGACAGTCCAGCCTTCTTTAATATGTTGGGTATATCATTTATGGGGCCGGTGTATAAAGTTCGTCCGTATGCAAGTAGGATGACGTCATCTGCCAAAGTAAAAAGTTGAGACGATGGCTGGTGTATCACACAGGCGACTGTTCGACCTGATTTGGCAACAGCTTGAAGTGCTTTTGCAACTGACATTGACGACACGGAGTCGAGACCGCTGCAAAAAGAATGTTGTAAAAGATTGGATTTCTAGTTATACGAGATTGAACGAAAAACAATTATAGTAATTTTAAAGTAGGTAAATTTTATTTTAGCCTTCACTTTAGGTCTTGGTTTCGTATGCCATGGTACTAGCTCCGAGATTCATATTTTAGAGGGAGAAAAGATTAAGCGTCAATAAGACAAAATTCATTAGCGCCGTTGCACTTTATGGCGCTGTAGTGTATATACTCGTAATTTAGTAGTTGTAGCGAGTATATAAAATCTATACTTTAGGCATATTGGAAGGGCATTTGATATACCTACATATGGTAGATAACGAGGAATGTAAAAAAAAAGCAATTGAAGTTATTTTACCTAGTCGGTTCGTCAAGCATCATAACATGTGGATCGGTAAGCAGCTCACAAGCTATCGTTAATCTCTTCCTCTCCCCGCCAGATAAGCGGTTGGCTCTGGTATTGAACACTTCATGGATTCCTAATTGATTTGAAATCCTTTCTATCTATTAAATTTAACATAGAATTTATTTTATAATAAATATTTTTTTATTTCAGAGATCTGATAGTTATTAATTTTATTTCCTAATCAGTGGTTATATATAATAAATATTTTAGCATAGAAGATTAAATGTTTTACATAAATAACAGTAATATTAATAACGATATTTGCAGTGCTATATTTCAGAAAATCGTTACTTAGACACTAAAGAGTATAAGTATTTATTTATACACTAACGGTTAATGTAAAGTTTTTTTTTTTTAATAAAAGCTAGTTTTAAGTAATGTTGCTTTGCGGTTGTCATTACTCAAGAAATTATGATGATGTACCGTGTTATTGCGTTCGAGACGACATGTTTTAGGAAGTTTGAGTACAGCAGCAAATTGCAACGTCTCTCGAACTGTCAAAGCGTCTATAAGAGTCGCATGCTGCGCGACTAATACTGCATTTTTGCCCACTCCTTGGATATAGCCTTTTACACCGCACTTTCTGAAACAACGAATATATGTGCTAACGCTTATACTCGTATCTTAATGTATGATTTGTTCCAATTTCATGTCTTGTGTAATACACATATTCTCATACGGGACTCGACACTTCCAACATTTAGTTTAAAGTCTACTACATTTTGTTTATAAAGAAGGTAAAAGCTACGTGGAAAATAAAGCCAAAGGCAAATATGTATTGCGATGGCATTGCGAGTCTATACGTATAATACATATTTATAGTAACACCGTGGTTGTAAATTGAATGTAGAAATTTATTCTATTATGATTAATATAATCGAAATAGAAACATCTAACAAAACTGAACTAGACTTCTATCTAGATGTCTGTCTATATGATGCTGCAAACCTAATCTAGCGGATGGGTTTTTATAAAGAAGTTGCTTCATTATATTTGTCATCCCCCCAACGGGTTCCCGCCTAATCGTGACGGAGGGGCTTAGTAACCGTGGCCTGGTCACGCACGGTGAAGCGAAGAGGAAAGAGGCGTAGGGCTGGCCCGAGGAGTTCACTCCAGGCGGGCTTGGGGAGCTTGCTACGGATGTGTGCTGAGGGGTTGCGGGGGCAGCATGCATTTCGCTGCCCTTGCGGACTTGGAGTCGCGGAGGGAGAGGAGTGTCGGTGTTAAGTTGCCACTGTCCCTATCCTTCGCGACTAAGCGGTGTCGCAACGCAGATGCGGCGGCGGTGGGGCTTCGGGAACGAAGGGGTAACCCTACCTTCCGCGGCCGAATTACGCCGCAGCGAGCTTGGAGGGCCTGTGCTTTCGGGTGCTTGTCCTTTCGGCTCTCATGGCCTTTGGGTGGCAGACTCGGAATGGTCCGTTGCCCATTTGACCGTAAGAGGCCAGAGGACGGCGCGCTGTGTGTTCCAGCGCGCCTTACCAGTAGGGGATAGGAAAGGTTTACCTCCCCCATGAGGAAGGGCTGCACGTTGCGGCCTGCACTGGTGGAGTTGCGGAGGTGTGCGAAAGCATTGCCGTGTCCCTACCGTAAAGCGCCGAAGATGGAACATCGTGGGGGTTTTAGTCGGTGCAAGTCCGACATAATTCTACATTTGCCCAGGCGAAGGCAGATATGCGAAGGCATTTCCCTCACGTAAAAAAAAACTATATTCGTCATACGAATAAGTTTAGAGATGCAGCTAATCATCAAATCACTCAGTGATACCTGGTCCAACAAAATACGTACTATATAGATTGGAAATATCCTTTTTGTTGTTATCTCGCTTTATATTAGTCTTAAAATGTAAATTTTTGTTAATAGTTTTTGTCGTGGACATATAAATTAAGGTTTATGATTACTATTCCTTTTCTGTGCACACTACGCTTTTTGCTCAGGTATAATATAATATATATTTTACAGTAATTGCATATTACTCTTTTGTGCAAGAAATATGAAACAGTATTTGATAAAAGAAAGTATTTGCGTAAATAAATAGTTGAATTAAATTTTTGGTAACTATCGTAATACAATGATTTTTTAAAAACTAGTGCTATAATATAGCTAATATAAAATTATGTTATTTAAAACAACAATTAAATTGAGTAAACATACAAATAGCTTTACTAATTATAGTCATGTTAGGGTAATTAATTTAGTACCGTTTCTGATAAATTAAAAACGAAACATGTTAATTACAACGAAGCAATGAAATAAAAACATGATTCAGTAATACTGCTTTGTTTTATCTCACAGGTCCCGAAGATATTTCAATATTAGGTTAGGTTAAATACGCAAATGAATGTTGGTCGTCAGTTATAGTATCGTTATCTTTTTTGACATATCGTATAGTTAGTTTTTTTAACGTCTTTAAACAGTTTAACACTACAATGTAATGGTGTATATCTCTGTGACAAGAGTCTTTGTGACAATTATATAACTAACTGATCAGTGTCGTAATATTAGTCGCATTAAATTGTTGCCAACATAAATCCAGTGACTATTTTATAGGACAAAAGAGAACAGAATCGTAAACTATAGTTATTACAATAAATAAGCTTTCGGTGATTAGCTCTGATGTACTTTTGTGTTGCAGGTTGTATTTGGTCCAAAAATAATTGTTTTTTTTTTATAAATTAAATGAATTATATTATATGTATATTACAGAACAGTAGCTATTGACTATTAAATTAATAATAGATATATTATAAAAATACATTTTTTAAATAATTTTACCAAGTTGAAGATACTTTTATTGCGCTATTGTTAACTTACGCAGTAGTTATAATGTAAATATAAGTAAGTTTCACGCGGAACACAGGTCAAATGTCCTATATTTATCTCTTATATGCTCTATCTTTATAAACAACTTCATAAATTGTAATTAAATAAATAATTTATTTAGTAAGGATTTATTTTACATGGAGTTAGAACCATACGTTTATTTCAGTTATTTTTTTGTTACAGGAAGAGTTTTTTTATGTATGTATCTTTGCACTTTGAAAAATAAATTTAAATGTTTGTAGCCAATAACAAAATATTATATTAATTGAAGTGATTTATTGTACAAAATCTAATCTAAAGTTTGTTTAAAATTGAAGTGATTAATTATAACAAAATCTAAGACAGAAAGTGAATGAAAATATAATGTTTATTTAAATAACAGAGTTTCATTGTTTAAAATAGGTTTCAATGTTATATTTTCGTAACTTAAGTGGCCCTATAAATCCAGTAATTATTAAAAACCGAGAGCGCTCTAAATAAATATTTTTTACATAATATTATAATATACGCGATAAATGCGTTCGTAGAAGTTAATTTCAATTTCTAAAAATCTATAAAACCTTAGAAATCATACAATGTTTTTGGCCCGTTACACTATCACTAATATGTGTTTTTTTTAAACAGCCAGAGGCTAACTTTGACTTCGCTTTCACCTGATGTTAAGTGACAATTGAAACGTAGAGGGTAAAACGTTCGCCTTCTTTCTCTCACATGTTTTACTGCTGAAACACAGCAATGCGGTTATGGTGGAAGATTAACATCGAGGGCAATGGTTATCCAAACGGGTTCGCAAAACCCTGGCACCAAACAAATTTTATTACACCTGTGACTCCGGAATCGAATCCGGGTCTCCGCGTTACAAAGCAATCGGACAAAAGTATTTTTTTTTAGATTTGAATAAAGATGGTAATAACGAATTCACGCCATCTGGTATACGAGTAAGTCAGATAATCGATGTTACCGTATGGTATTATTATATATCATATATTTTTAAAAATTATTTTTGCTGTACCTTGCCTTGTCACCAGAAGGAGACAAATATTCCGTCGTTTTTAAACTCGCTCCTTTGACTACCAACCTTGATGTCAATCAACCGCCATAACAGGATTGCTGTTTTGCGGCTGCTAATGCATTACAGGCAGAGTATTTTTCAAAAAATATACAATAATATGCAATGGTTTTTGGACCTACTTTCTGCCAGATAATATTTTAAGAAGAGAAGTTTTGCCAGCGCCAGAAGGCCCCATTATGAAAGTTAATCGCCCAGCGCGGAGAGCGCCGCAGGCGTTGTCCAATATTGTTTGTTCATCACTGCGAGGAAATAATTTTTTCTTCGCCCAAATTTTACCTAAAAAAATTAAGTAATTATTAAAAAGTGAAGGTTAAACAGACAATCTTGTTGCATACTATGTAATAAAATTTATAAAATTATGTTTTTACCATAAAGCAGTGAAACTTAGTGCAAAATTATTTTTTGAGTGGAAATTATTAAACTAGCGATCACGATAAAGGCGATTAATTTGTACCAACATTCATTTTTTTGTCGGTTATAGGCTAAAAGTTGGCCTCGATTTGATCTGATGTTAAGTAACAATGAAGCCATAGATGGTAAAGCGTGTTCGCCCAGAAAAGGCTTTCAGACGTTTGACTGCCGGAATACAGTTATGTTGTTATGACGGCAGATTAATATTGAGGGTGCTAATTAGTCAGGCGGATTTGAAAAATTCTACCACTATCCAAATTCCACTACTCCTGTGGCTCGAGAATCGAATCCGGGACCTCCGCGTTACAAAGCTAGTGGGTAAACCACTGGGCCAAGGGGGCAGTCAAAATGTTTGAATTAGTATGTTAATTTTTAAGATGAAAACTAGTTTATAATATATTCATTAATTTACTTTTAGACAAGGTGTTAGTCATATTTGGGTTTTTTGCAAAAACGAAGGATAATTTTAATCTTGCCGGAAAATCTGTTGAGTAGGGATTAACTAAGCGGAGAAAAAAATATTATGCATCATTATCATGAGCTGTTCGTCAGTGCAGAAGAAGTCCATAGCTTCAAAAATTTATGTTTCATAATACAATAGTGGATCAAGACTAGCAGAACATGTAATTGACTTTGTGTAGTTGTTGTTTTTCTTTATAACATAAAATTTGTAAAACAATTTAACAAGACAAAGCAAATAATTCATAAAGTATACATTGCAAGAACTGCTTGTTACTTCCTAGTTTTATATAAAAACTCCGTATATAGTCTTGATTTGGTTAAAGTAATGAATATTTACGTTTCCGGCAAATAATTTAAATAGCAATAACTTTAATAGTGATCACCATAATTTAAATAAAATTGTGGCCGACGTCACCACTAGGCTCCGTAGTGTGAAAAACTTCAAAAGTTATTGTATGCGACTTTATAATATCCTACCATACGAGATACAAACATAAATTTATCTTTTAACTTGCATTAACTTGCCCACTTCTTTGGGCGTGGTAAATTTTTATTAATATTAATGTTAAATCAGCAGTGAATCAAGAGTCAAGACTTTAAATTTTATGAGTATAGATAAAATTAATGTTTTGTCGAATGAAAATTATGCAAATTGTATATTATAGTGTGATAAATAACAGTATTGTTTACAAGTGAATGATTTTTTTTACAATTTCCAATAGTTTAAAGATTATTATGAGACAATAATTAAGGAAAGACAAACTCCACTGAGATTTCCGTGTCTTTTGAGAAGACGGCTAACCTGGATACGCTGAAAATTGACTAACAGATTGTACAAAAATGAATATAATACATATTATAAAAATATAATATAGTATAGGTATTCTTCGGCGATTTCACTGTTTATTTTTTTTTTATAAAAGTGCTTAAAAATTAATATATCGGAGACTTCTTAAGAATTAAGGTACTGTAATTTTTTGCCTAAATAAAAAATTGAATTATCTCTAATTTATTTTTTATTTAGGCAAAGAGAATATTTATTCATAAACACAGATACAGATATTGTATTTAGTCATCATTTATGTAGTTTATTCTTGGCTATTTATTGGTTATGTGTAACGATCTGACTTAGTTTAACATTATACGAAGAGATATTTCTATATCTTTTTCTACATTAAAATAAGTAATAAATATCATATAGATTATATTATAAACAGATATCTAAAAAGAGTGAATTTTGTATGCGAGAACAGCATATATGTAAAATTGTGTTAATACCTCGCTTTTACATATTTCAAAATTATCTAGAGGTGAAAAAATATGTCATTCAATGTTAGTGAATGTAAATTTTGATTTAGGGAAAGGCTTTTTCAATGACAATTAAATTTAAATAACCATATTTATAACAGACGGTATACGATGCGAGAAGAAATATTGGGTAAAACATCATGATAAACTGTTTTAAATTTTGTGGTTGTACTTAATAATGAAATAAAACAACATTTAAAACCACTAGTGGTACATTTGTTTTAATAACATAAAATATTTTAATATATATACAAGTATGATGTTTATAGACTTAATTGCTTCCATTGTATATATTTGTAGTTTATCTTAGAAACGAATATCTTACGTCAGGCATATTTTTATTAAACATATTAATTAATTTTGATTTATTTTTAGTGCCAACAGACCAATGGCATAATTATACTGAGGCTTATAAGGGGTACGGCTTTTCGTGGTTTCTAATATGCTTTCGACTATTCTCTTTGTAAACCATCTTCTTGATGAAGAGTAAAGCTTCGTAGAAAGTTTAACGGGAATTTTAGTAATGATACTATTGTTAACATTGTTAGTAAAAAAAAATAGATTTTTATTATCCAGCAATTTTTTATTGTTTTAATGCAGCTTATAAATGATTATGAGAAAAATCATTGCCCTGAGCAAAAAAAGCACAATTTATTTTTGTTAATCACAATATTCTCAGTTGTGTTTACGTCCGCTTTATACTGTTGGGCACGATGTTACCTTGACACGTTCGCAGTTCATTCACTGCATTCTGTAACGCACCTTCATACCTTTTCATTGAATAAATTTTCAATTATTACAATTTTATTGGACATCATCGTATTTAAAACTCTTAACAACATACAGAAGAATTATTTGCAATGTTTTAACTATTTATACAACTTTATTATGAAAACAATACATGTGTCTAAAATATAATAGTTTTATTTATTTGTGGTTTATATAAGCTTTGTTTGAACACAAAAAAAGTAATTAGTATTGTATACGGGAAATCAGTAGAAACAGATTTTGGTGTGATTATTTCTTTATAAATAAATGATAATTTGGTGTCCTTTAAATTCGATAAAATTATTTGGACGTTACCAAAAGGCGTTTTTTACAAGTAAGTTTAATTTTTTTATAAGAAATCGACGCAATTGAGATACAATTTCACGATAATCAAAACATATCGCAGCTTCGTACAGTTTCGAAATTTTGTTGCAAAATCAATTTTGCCCGATACTTGCAAGAAAGACAATACATGTAAATTGTGTCAAAATATTTTCATTGTTCGTTTCATGTGTAGTTACTTCGTCAAATAAGTAGTTATGATCATAAAATGCTAACTGGACGCTTACAACATGTCAAAATGTCTGTTAATCTCTGAGAGTAATTATAGAGAATTGAAGGCTTATTATTCTTATTGTAGAAATACAATATAGAGCACAATTACGAGCATGAGCAAAATTAAATTTTTAATTTGGATAGGGCACGCTTCATATGTGATTTAAGTATTATTCGTGTTACTGTTTTGACATTCACTACTTTTTATTGAGACTAAGATTATTATGGGGCTTGGCATGTTATAGTTTTTAAGGTAAACAATTTTTACAAGTTTAAGAATACAACCCTAAATCTTCAATAACAAAAATACAACAATAATAAAAAAAAATTTATAAAATTTTTTTCACATTTTCCGATCTACCACGTAAAAATACTTAAAAATCTTTATATAGTTTTTTCGTAACAGAATTCACTGATGATTCGTAACATGTTCGTGATGATTTCGTAACAGTGTTCACTGATTTATTTGTTTAATATGTTTAGTATGTAGTTTTAGTTTATGTAATTTAATAAATCTTACTACATTAATAAATTTGAATTTGGAAAGAAGTATTATTTAACTTATAATTTAAAATTTTTGTAATTAACGGGGTACACTTATTTTTTACTTTTATTTTATTCCATAAATAAAGAACAAAGGAATTGAAAATTTAATTACAAGTTGGTGGCACTGCACATATACACATTACATAAATGATAAGATAAATTCGTAATCACATAAGACAATAAATAAAATTGTAATGCTACGCGATAAATTATCAATTTGTACTGACCTTTATGAAACTGAGAAATATCCCATTTATTTATTTATGTTCAAATTGCTAATATTTGACCAATAAAGGCTTCATGATTTTTTTTAAAGAAGCAAAAAATAATAACTATTTTGACTAGAAATTAATAGATTATAAATAATATTTATACATAGTAGTTTGTTATAAAAATTATAGATATATACATTTGTATTATTTGTTCAAGTATTTAACAAGCTCAGTTTGTATTGAGTTTAATATAGCAATGATAAAAGCAGAAAAAAATGGGAATAAAAAATTAGGAGGCATCGATAATTAACGATCATAAATTTTTAAAGCTAACAATAATCTTTTGTAAAGATAATAAAGTTGTTTAATCGCTTTAATTGTTCCACTTTATTATTCAGTTGAAAACTTATTTTGTCCTTGTGCAGTAAACAGAATTAGAATAATATTTCTTATATAAGAATGTGAAAGATGAGATATATGATGATAAGAAAATGAAATATGTAAGTAAAACGCGAAAGGCGAACGGTGAAAAGAAAAAGTTGATTAATATTTTTAACTGAAACTAAGGTTATAAAAATGATACTATTAGATGCTATGCTAGTTGCATCAAGTATTATGCTTATATTATATAAAGTAAACATTTAAGATTTCCAACCAAACAGTTTTGGGTTTAGATTAATGTGCAGGTTACTGTCCGATGTCATTAACATATTTGCATAGGATATAAATATTATGGTACTGTAGCGTAAACGCAAAGGTAATCCACTTGCTTAGTACATTATATTAGTCACCTTTTCTGTTACATACTTATTTACCCCCACTAGAAATTTAAACCATATCATCACAAAATCACAATCTATTACAATGTCTTATTTATTGTCTTTTTATTTTAAATAACAAAATAATTAGTTATTAAAATAATTTAATATTTACTTATCATATAATTACAGAATTGTTGAATAAGAAAGGGATGTTACAGAAGATAGAGGAAGAAATTGTTCTATCCCTATTAATGCAAGCTTGGCTAATCATATTTTCAATGTTAGAAATGCTTTTTATGTTTCGTAAATTTTCCCTTCTTGTTTTGTACGCTGTTGACGAAGATGGCAATCATTATCTATATTTGGCTCAAGCTTAAGCAGTTCTAACTTTAACAATAGACGATTTGTATCGCCGAACACAAATGGTTAACATTGAGTTTTGAATATAAACATCAGAATCTTTTCTATAAGCTTTTTGTGTGCCTAACATGATAAAAAGTTGTCAAAAATAAATTATTAGATATCAGAGTCAGAAAGCGATTTATTTTATATCTAAAACATCTTTGAAATTACACTTGCTAATTAACTAATATTTTACAATTCTTCGATTGCTTAGTAATATATATCGCAATCTTATTTTAATTATATGTGTAATTCTTGCTCAGCGTGTAGGTTCTAATAACTACAAAAAATTTAGTCAATATTTAATAAAATAATAGTGCACGGTTGTAACGCACTTTCAGAAATTAAAGTTAGAGATAATATTGAAACTACGTTTTACTCGCGAAAACTTTCTCTTCGCTTAGAGAAATAATGTTAAGCGTTATTTACCAGATGTTTTATATGTTACATTTGTAAACACAACAACATCGCCTGGAGTATGTCGGCTTCCATTGCCTAGTTCAGTGTCCATCATCACTTTCACAGAATATAAACTTTAAAACTTTTTGATTTTTTGCGCGCGATTCGATGCGCTTATGCGCGGCTATGTGGTACGCACGCTCGATATCGACTGCGAGCTCCCATTCATGTATATACACTAAATACACAAGTAGCGCAGTCTGACCAGGCGTTCCTGGCCGAAGGCATAGTTATGTGACGTTCTCTTAGGTAAGTATTCTAGTATAAAGAGATATCGGATTTTATTATTTTTGTCAAAAACGACAGCCTTTGAACCACCGGCGTCTCCTTCATGAAGCATTACACTGCCAGTATTACGATGTAAAAGACCAATGGGATCTCTACTTAAGAATGGACTACCATTATATAATTATCTATTGTGAAATAATACTTATATCATTGAATTACTTGTTGCTGGGTATCTAACAATATCGACAGACAACACTCGATCGAAACCTCTATTCGATATTGCTATAGGCACTTTTATACATGTACAATAATATCAAATGTGCAGTGTCAGTATTTTTAAAAAGAGATAATAATTATTATCTTTGATTAAACACTTGAATCAATTTAATTACATACATCGATTACCTATTTATTATAAAAAAAATATCTACATTCATGTCGTTTTTAAAGTTTTAATGAATAAAATTCATGGACTTTGGTATCGTGAGTTCATTATCTCAGAGGAAGTAAAGAACAGTGCAACAGTTTATCTACTTGTGTCGATAATATTATTCAATAAAGGAATATTGCATTGACATTGCACAGAAATTGACAAAATTTCGCTTCGTACATATAATGAGTAAGCTTATCGAAATGGTGTTGCAGTAAATTTAAACAATGTGTTACAACTTTTAATACTTGATAATAATTTCTGATAATGTAAAATTTCTTTCAGTGATCCTGAATGAAGGTATAATAAGAATACGAGTACGCACAAACAGTTTCTGTAGCAACATTAGATATAGTAGATATGAGTTTGTCTTTTTATTAAAGATTTTATATTTTTTAACATTGATAATTTTCTAGCGGAATTCTTTATCGTATTCACGCGATTAATTGTGTATGATGTTATTTGAGTTCAAGCTAGTTTGTGTATGACCTATGCCAGCCTTGCTTCTATTTCTTCCGGCACCCTTTATTTCAACATTTTTATATTAGTTTTAATGAATTAATGCTAATTATTTACCTTTTCTTGTGATTGCCAGCTTTAATACAACTGCTTCAACTTTAAGGAACTTAAATATTGTTTTTTAAGTCCTAGGCTAAAACATAACAGTGTAGTAAATGTGAAATATTTCCGCAATATTCTAATTGTGTTTTTCTATCGTTTTATAAGAACGAATAAAGGTGATGAATAAATTATCAGTAAAAAATAGACATGCGTTAAATTTTAAAAGCTTTCTGACTCTTGACATTTAAGTCTCTGGAAGTATTATTAGCTTTTTGGATACAGCTATGTATAACGTTTATTATTACCATTTTTATCTTATAAACATAGGTTTTTTTGTGCCATTAGACTGAGCAAATAACCACTGCAGGGTTACTCAACACGAAAAAATTTTGAATGTGAATTAAGTCGAGAGCTTCCAAATTATAAATTAAATAGGATACGAATTATTTGTACATCTGTGATTTTCGCCTTATTATTTATGGAACTGTAATTATTTGAATTGATGCATTTTACAGGCGCGTGGAGGCGAGCAGAGGCTGTCGATAACGTGAACTTGAACCGAATAGAATATGTAGAAAAAGTAAGTGCATTATTCTCATAAAGGATGTGGAATACCCTTTTAAACTAGCAGGTCTCTATTGCATATTAACATATTATAAAAATCAATTGCAAAATGTAAATAATTAATAAAAATAATAACAAACCACAGCTACATGCGAAGAAAAATTTAATAAAGTTTTTTGCTCCAATATTAACTTGCTGATAAATATGTTTACATTTGCAATTTTTTTTAATAAGTTTATACTAACATTAATCTCTTTTTTAGTGAGATGTAAAACGAAATTAACGACTTTGATTAACGTTTTTATTTATTCATTTATTGGAAGGAAAAAACTAGAACTTTCTTGGTTACATATTTAAAATCAATAATTGTTTATTATTTATTTATATAAACAGCGGAATGAGAGTTACATTTTTCTAACAATTATCTAGTAATAAAAATTAAAACATAGATGATATTACATTAATATAATATTGTTTTATAGACTTGTAATAGTAAATTAAGTAGCTATTATACTTTTCACAAAACTGTTACATTACATACAAGATAAATTCACAAAGATGCTACTTACGTAGATATCCATCTGAAGAATTAATATTACATTTAATATCAGTGAACGTTACTAATACGCTATTTACACTTATGTTATGTTTCCCTATTTCCAAGTCCATTATTAAACGAAAAAAAAAAATATGTTTCCACTGACTTTCACAGTTAACGCACTGCTTTACTCGCACTTATTACCCAACTAGCAACCACCAAGGCAATTGGAGCGACGAGTGAATTGAAAAATTGCCTGGCATCACTAACAACGACAAATAAAAGTAAGATTAATTTGTTGAGGAGTTAAAATTATGTTATTATTATTATCGATTTCGATTATAATTTAATAATTCCATTAGCGATCCATACGTCAATGAGAGATAATTACATTTGTTTCCAATTTAACATAAATCGCCTTAATCATTTAAATTATGTTTTTTATGTATATAAAGCACACCAAAAGTTTTTTTTTTAAGAAGGTGCGGTTAGCGTGGTGGTAATCGTTGCAATTGGTTTGCCGATCTTTAACGAAGGATTAGAATCTTTATTCGAAGATGCCCATGTTGTATCAGTGTATATTGGCGACAACTTATATCAAAATTACCTATTCTATGTATTTCTAAATGCACAGTGGAAGATTACCAATTGTGTAGGTCGTACAGATGGAATTTGGCGTTGTGCCGTGTACTACTGTCGTATAAAAACAGAGGCTAGAATTAATTCGATCAGTGTACGGTAAACCTTATGTAAATAAAGTGTTTTATATAGAAGGAAAACATTACATATAAAACTTTAGTGGGCTTATTGGAGTAGTATAATTTTGTGTTTCAAGGTGAGATACGCAAACGCGGAGTTTAGTGTAGGTTTTTATATTAAAATTTTGAACAACTCTAAGTTGTTAATGCGCTTGTAAGTATTATCCGTTGCTTCACACCAACTCACTGTGAAGAAAGAGGGTTACCTTTATCGTGTTTTTTTTTCCACTTAACTTTCTAACCTTCTCATCGCAAAAGTCAAACTTTCACAAAAAAAGAAATTACATTGTAGTTTAATTTTTCAAGGGTAGTGCGCATGGCAGAAACAAAATGCACTTTATGCCTAATTTGTAGCAAAAATTGATAGATTTTTTCTGGTGGTAGGTCTTTTTTACCGAATCCCGCCTATACAGGTACTATTGAAATGCTTTTTTCTGTTGCCACTAATTGGCAAACATTACTGCGTTCAGGTTTAAAGGTAAATGTTCATCACAGACGGTGAGTTTTTTTTTCCAGCAAAGGGTTAAAACTTGATTCCCTTCTTTACATGATGTTAAGTGACAATAAAGCTTTAGATGGTTATGGGTTTTTGCTCATAATATTTTGGCTCTCACATGTATGATTACTGAAAGACAGCAATGCTGTTATGGCAGCATATTGACTTTAAGGGTAATGGGTATCATACCTATGAGAGCCCCGGCCCTGTGGTACGGCTTTTTAGAAATTGCTGGGCTTGCGTTCCGCCAACCAAATACTACTCCTATTGTGCCACCAGAATCGAACCCGGGAGTTTCCTGTTAAAAAGTAAGCGATAAACCACTGCGGTATGGATGCAGTTAAAATGTATAGTCGATTTTTTGGATAATAATCATCTTATTATGTGTGAAATATGCGTGTATGTAATGCACTTAAAGTTTAGCACACAGGTTCCCACTCTTTTTTGATTGCGGCTCCTCGTTGATAGGATAGATAAACGAGTAGTTTCCGCGGCGCCCTAAATACATCTTATTTAATTTCCTTTGTCTTTCTTTAAACACTGGACTTTCCTTTATATAACCGAATACCCATTTAGGATAGAAATATTAAAAGTATTATATATATCTATTTTCTATGAGACAATGTAAAATATCTAATTTGAGCTGATTTGGTAATATCCATATTGAGACTGCACAACCACCATGTGTTAGGTTATTAGCTGGCCGTGAAATATTCGAGTAAACTTTAATTGAATATTTCGTGGCGCCCTTATGACAACAACAGGGGAAATGCGGCGCACTTTTTGGAATCACTGGTTTAACTGATTATGACATAAGGATTGACGTTCTCCGTTTATAATCAAGAAGAAATGTTAATGATAAAAGAACAGGCAAAGAATTTTTTGGCACAGGAATGTATATTTATTATTATAAATTTTTACAATAATAAAAGTTTGTTAACTTTCAACATTTTCAAATAGTCGACATACCCAATTACGATTTAATATAAAAATAACATCAATATTTCTTTCCTCACCCACTTAATGCTATTGGCATGTAAACAATGATTACTTAATGTTAACAATTATCACGTTTCATTGTTCTAAATCACAGATTTAATGCCTTAAGTACATAGTACTCGCGCATTTAAATATCGACACAAATTACATAAATCAATTTTCTTTACTGTACATCCACCACATTTATAATACTATAAGTATTCTTCCTTTGTAACCTATAATTGACTGGCTAGCTTGACTTTTTATAAAAAGATATATTTACAAACTTTGAACACTTATCTAACAACCATACCACAATTCATTATAACCGATTATTTCTCCTATTTACCATGTATTACATTACGTACACTAAAAGGCTGCTTGGATCGATTCAGAAATATTTGAAATTCAAATGTAGAGATAAATATTGCTTGTATGTATTTATTGTATGTATTAATGAATGAGAAAGACTCAATTTATTTTGAGTATTAGACGTAGATTAATATTTCGTTACATAATACGGCATCAAAGATCCAACTAATAATTTACTGCTTAGGATATAAAAAAAAACTTTGCTAAAAATAAATAATAAACAGGGCTTATTATTTTTAAATAGTACAAAGTTGAGAATAATTAGCGATTTAAAAATATGAAAGATTATTAAAAATATATATATTATCATGAACACAACATTCTTGATATAAGTAATATCTAACAATGAATCAAATGTACATGTGATAGAGATTTGAAATCAATTACTTCAGAATCAATCAGAGCATAAGGTCATGGTTAAAAACATTTCTACCTAAACTGTATACCCTATGATATTTTGAGCGTAAATCGGTAGTAATTGCTAATCTTTTACCCATCTTTTTTAGACTAGTTCTATTCACTTTAATAGTTGATTGTTCTTTCACTTGTTCTTACTTTTCTAACATTTTGAGTTTTATATTTGAACATTGCATTACTGAGGCTATAATATATACATTTTACTCAAATATATTGAAATTTTGTTGTTGTGGGTCGTGTGGGGGTTATAATAAAGTAAAAAGTACTAATATTTTTTTTAACATTAGAAACATGTCACTTAAATATAATTTTACTTGACCCAATTTTTTACGTTAAAAAAATTTGGATAGCCGTAGTGCACTTTTGACAAATTGTTATTTACCGAATTAGTATGAATGGTTTACAATATACAAAAATATTTTTTTACGTCATTTGTAGTGATGTAATACTTAGAAAATGTTAACTATAAGAGCACATTTTCCAATGTTTGAAATACATGTTGTAGTTTTGATGTAGATAATGAAAATAAAAATATTTGATGTTTCGATTGTCACAAATATAAATATTCTTTTTCATGAACCGACTTTATTAGAGAAATTAAATACAATAAAAATCTGTCACTAACAGTTTATCAGTCATCACTATAGCTATGTTCACCATTTACTTCTCAACCTGAACTTAAGAATAATAAAAGATAGTAATATGAATACGAATGCTATACAAAAAAGAGATCCAATTACAGAAGTATACTTCTCTGTTGACATGTCGTTATCTTGTAAAAACTGATAAGGGTAAGCGTAATGGCAATATAGTTTTTTACAGACCAATTTCGGTCGATTCATCCCAAATATTGATATAACCAAACCGACTAGTCCATGCTTAAGGAACGATAAATTAAATAACCATTGGAAGAAGAACGGCGCGTCATTATATCGGAGAAAGAAACCGGAGAACACTGTAAACGGCATGATGAAAAAAGGCCCGAAAACGACTCCGTTCTGTAAGGTGAGAATTAAATACTATAAATGTTGTGATTATCTAAAATTATATTAATAATTTTTTCAAATTTCTTTGACAGGTAATAAGTAATTAGAGGCCATTTCCACACATGATTATTATTTATCGCTGTCATTTGAGATTTATTTGAAAATTGATTCTTAAATAAGCAAAAAGAAATGAGAAAATAAACAATGTATGACGTAATTACAGATGTATTCAATTACCTTACCTTAACGTTAAATAAAGATCCATTAAATAGTCCTATGCAAATTGACGTGTATGAGACTAATAGCAGAGTCAAACAAAAACTGAAGAAGCGCGTGTAGTCGAGCGGTTGACCTGTAAGCCAGTACGTCACGCACGCAAAGATCAGCGTGCAGATCGTCTGAGTGGGCAGCGACGACACGAGCGTAGAGGAATAGTACGCCCCGGTCGCATACCACCGATTGAAGTGCTCCCTCCGCACTACTGGCAATTGTTCTGGAACTGATGACATAGTATTATGAAGTGGATATTCTCTCAGATAATCGCAATTCATTTTATCGGTCATGGTATCACTTGATCTCAATTTAACCTGAAGTTTAGTGAAAATAAGGCCGTAAATACTCATGATTGCTGTTGTAGTGGCAGATTTTCACAGAATGTACCATGCGGGTTCTAAAAGACCATGCCACTATTCGGAGTACACTACTCTCGTGGCCCGGGTATCGAATCCAGAAGACACGCATTAGAAGGCAAGCCACAAGTGGTACCACCACTGGGCCACAGAGGCAGTCAAACGCTGTCTACAAAAAAATAACCAATATTGCGCTACATAATAAATACCATTAAAGATGATCATGCAAATCAGATTTAATGAATCGGCCTAGCACGGTAGCTTACATTGTTGTTTTTATTGTGCACTTTGTAATGGCATAACGTTATATTTGTTTTCTGTGGTATCTATTATTTTTGATTTTGTGATTGAAAAAAATATTGTTATATATGAAGCGTGAAACTGTATTGTGCCAATATTACTGTTCTAGTTCGAAGGGGTGTATACCTAAGAAAATTACTGGGATAACAAAACTTCTTAAGTCTCAAACTGAGGCGCGAGAAGGCGTACCGTGACATAGGAATTGAAAGGGTTGAAGATACGGGAGGAATATGATAAATACATTAAATAAAGACATTCAAAAGAAATTATTGATTACGTTGAAAATAATGAATTAATAACTTACATCTGATTGAAACAGCGCTGAATGCAGTGAACATCAAAAACATGAGGCTGAAGTATAGAAAGTTGTAATTATCTCGAACGTACTGAGCTTCTTCTCCTATGTTATAGAACAAGAAGCCAACAAACAATGCCATGAAAAAGTGGATTCCGGTAATCATGAGCGTAAAGGACGGATCCCGCCAATATGACTGGAAAGTAAAAGAAACATTGTGTTGAACTGTGATCATTCTATATGTTAAAACTTGTCAAACAATACACAGAGGACGTTTGTTTAATGATTCATTATAAAACAAAGATTCTGATAAGATCTAACGATTCCCCAGATTTGTACACACACACAAGCTGTAAATTTTTAACACATTTTAATTAGAGCTTGACCAAGACCCCACCGGATGATTAGTGCAAAATTAAGTTAAAGATGGTACCGCGCACTAATTAAAAAAAAACTCTTACTGCACTGTTTCTAGTACTTGTAAATTATCATTATAAATATTGAATGACGGACATTATAATGTGCAAAAGTATACATTTAGTTTAGATTAAAGTCTTACCAAGAAAGATCTTTGCGATAACGTTGTGAATTGCTTCCAAGAAGACGTCGGATAGGTACCTTTTAGCGACAGTAGAATTTTGCTAGTGGGGTCTGCTTTAGGAGGAGGCAGCGTTGTGAGGTACACTTCTTCATTCTTACTTAACTTATATTTTTCTGTAAACATTATTCTATTTATAATTTCTGTAGAATTTGTAATATCTTAGCATTGGGATTATGGTCTTAAAAATAAACATTAAATGTTTATTTTTGTTGTATATGTACATATGTATAATAATCGACATCGTCGTATAAGACTACTTTTTAATAGTTCAATAGTAGCTACATAATGATTTAAAGATTTTTCAACTGAAACAGAAGCTGCAAATTACCCAGTTTTGTAGTGAGTAAGAAAACATGAAAGCCTGGTACCAAGAGTTTGGCCCACAAGTATAAAAATTTATTTTTCAGGATTACAGATCAATATATCCTGTTTATTTCAGATATCATTAAATAATTGTGAAAGTTTAAGTACTGTGTATTTTATCTGTGAAGTAATATATTATTTCAAAAGTAAACTGTCATTTGCACTCACCTATTAAATTACTATCAGTCTCATTAGTTATATTATTTAACCATTGCGTACTTCTCCCATTTTGTGAGTATTTTACTAATTGATTTTCATTTTCTTGACATATTTCTATAACTAAAAAAATAATTATTAAAAAAGTTATTGATTGTAATATATTATTTCGAAGCATTTCACATCACCGAAATAGCTCAGTTGGGAAAGCGTTAAACTGAAGATCTAAAGGTCCCGGGTTTCTGCAAAATACATTTTCAATTTTTTTTTATACATTGAAGAATACATATTTACAAAATTACAAAGTAAAACTTAAAAATATAATATGGGCGCTGATAAGGTAGGTATGACTGATTAATTTTATTAACTTTTTTTTGCAAAAATGATAACTTTTAATTTTTCTTAGTCTTCTACTATAGAAATAAATAGTAGTAGGTGCTAATAAAGTTCAGTAAACTCTTCACGATCTACGACGTCGCGTTAGTTAGGATGGAATACTACGTTTTTATCATATTGAGCTTTCTCGCAACCTGTCAAACGGGTCCGCTTCTTAAAAAGTACAATGGAAGGTTATAACAACTTAACTGTGTTGTGGTAATTTACACTTTTTTATTATTTAATATTATTATAAAAATTTAACGTTTGCACAAATCACTTCAATGAAAATTGAATCGTCAAGGAATCCATCAAGTGACATACCTGTACATTGAGTGCTAAATGGAATGTAGCCTCGTCGTAAGGTCATTACGGAAGTATGTTTTTTACGGCAATGGACTAAGACTTGACCTCAATTTTAACATGATGTTAAGGGAGCATGAGAACGAACGAGATTAAAGTAAAGCTTGCTTGCTTAGAATAATCTGCTTCTCACATGTATAACTACCTAAGCACAGCAAAGCTGTTATAGCGGCAGATTGACTTTGGGGACGGTACTTAGCCATGCGGGTTCGATCTAGCCGAAATTGAACCTGGGAACTTTCACGTTTCAGAACAAGCCGTTAACAATTGAGCCACAGGGTCAGAAACTATACATATTTATTACATATATTTATAAAATGTTTAATAAATATGTATTAATGTTTAAAACAATTATTGTTTTTAAATATAATGACATTTTTCTAAACTATGGAGTTTTTATAAAGTATTTTATTAATTTAAAAATTAGTGAAACGTTTATGTGTATCTTGATATTAAATTAAATTTTACTTACAAAAATCCACCGGATTATGATATGGCGGACACGTCAAATTCATTTGTTCTAAATAAGGTAATAGAAGAGAGACGGATCCCATATAAGCACATTTTCCAGCCACAACGGCATATAGCCTGTCCACCATATCCAGTAGAGCAGCGGAGGGCTGGTGCATGGTTACCACAACAGTTCTACCTTGTCTTGCTAAAAGATGCAGCAAATACACCAACTGTTTGGATATCGAACTGTCTAGTCCACTGCAACAATGAAAAGGAATTGGAAATTGACGTAACAATTTTTCTTGACCTGTAAAACATTCACAATTTCACGATTGCTTTCGAACATATGGAGCAGATGTAGTTAAACATTTAATTCTAACGACATGTACGTAGAAATTCTACATATGTATTTCGTTAAATTTATAAGAAGATTGTTTACTCTATATCTGGTTGTTCTGTTGTTAATGTCTTGTCACTGCTTGCCATTTATTCGGTATTCTGCTTCTTAAAATCTAAATTCCAACGTTAATTGATTAATTATTATTACTGTATGTGGAGCAGATATCCTTAATTATTATTAAATAACTGTATTAGTAAGTCACATTATTATACATAGTAATTATTAAATAACTTTATTAGTAAGTCTCGTAAATATGCATATAGTAATTATTGGATAAAGCTAGACATTTTACCATTATCCTCAACTACACTGCTATAATAACAGACAGTGATTTGTAAACATTATATTTTATTATCGCACACAATGTATTTAGATATTTGGTTCTTATCGCAGCAGGTGTTTTTTATGATCTTAATGTATTTAATTTCTTCTTTCCATAGCAACGTTGTTTGATTTACAAAATCTTATCAATTTATTTTGTGTAATTTTTAGGTTCTGATAACATTGTAGTAGGTATACAGTTACACACAAGTTTATATTCGCAGACTGTTTTTTATCTCTTATAGGCTTTCATAGCTTGTTCATTATTGTCAATAAATATAGAGGTCAGATTTCAGACTAATACCTCTATTATACCTGATGCTAAGTGACAATGAGGCCGTAGGTGATGTTCGCCCAGAATATTTTTAGCCTTCACGTGTGTAACTACCGCAACACAGCAATGCTGTTATAACAGCAGATTAACATTGAAGATGGTAGCTAGCCAGGCGGGTTCGGAAACTCGGTCCCCATCCAGATTCCACTACTCATGTGACCTGGGAATCGAACCCGGAACCTCGATGTTATAAGGCAAGTGGTAAATCACTACGCCACGGAGGCAGTCATAGGTCTTAGTCATATGTTTGCCGTCAACGATTACTATTAATTCTATCATTTACCTCTAGGCTTCATTATTACAATTTACATGATGCAAAGGTTACGTGTTACATTATTAAAAGTTCTTTTTCATATGTTCAGCGTGACGCCTCGTAAAGTAAAAGAAAAATGTTAAAATAAAACTCATTACGTCACCTAGAACATAATTTATATTACATGAAATGTATATAGCTTTGTTACAGTCGAATTATATAAATGTTATTTTAAAGTCTTTAAGGTGTCTTAGTTTTTTTCTATTAAAACGGCTTCTATTCATTAACAGTTAATTTTAATACCTCATTATCAATTATTAGACTATTCGAGAACGTCTTGAAATATTTTAGCTTATAATTTAAGTAGATTATGAGTACATTTTTTTATTTTTTTTTTTTAAATGGTTTTGCCTATTTAAACAAAAAAAAATCCTAATTAGTTTGAATTTCTTATAACAAAAATGGTAGTTTTTAATGATAAATATTCACCTAGTTGGTTCATCGAGGAACATAACAGGCGGGTCATTGACAAGTTCCAAACCTATGGCTAATCTTTTCTTCTGCCCACCGGATAACTTGCCAGCTCTTGTATTTCTTGCTTGTACCATACCCAGGGATGTAATGATTTCTTCTACCTGAAATTTATGATTACTGCAATATATTTTCATATTAATAATAAATTTAATGATCTGTCTACCGATACACACTATCTATATAACGATTAAATTTAAAATATTGAGTTTAACATATAATATGACCATTTATGATTTTTTTTTCAAGTTCATTGTATACAATAATAAATATTACAAAATTATAAATATTACCAAAAATTACGTTCGTGTGAAGCTAATATGAATTAACCTTGAATCTGAATTAATAATTACATATGTTGTGCACAGTTACGATTATACATTATTTTATATACATACAGGTATCTTATGCATGTTTTAGGACAATTATAATATGATAATGTCATGTATAAGGAACAGTACTTCATAGACGTTACCTTTTACCACGTAAAATATTACCGGGAAATAGTGGTTTCCGATCTTCAAATTAGTAATAAAAGGATAACTTTATCTTGACGATTTTATAATTTACAGAGTTTAGACCAAAGATTTAAGAAATACGTATAGTTGCATATTGAATTGGTTTTAAATTAGTGTAAAATGTTTACCCGTTGTTTCTTCTGTTCTGCATTGATGTGATTTCCTAATTTGAGTTCAGCGGCGATATGCAGCGATTCCTGTATTGTTAGCATGTCTTGTACTCTGTCATCTTGGAGTATGTAACATGATCGACGGAGGAACATTTGCTTGTTACGTATTCGTCCATTTACGTACAAATTACCGCTTGTCGGTTTTCTGTAAATAGAAACATTCCGCTTAAATTTTCTCTTGTTATTCCGAGTACAATGGCGCATCTTAGTAATATTTAGAACTACGCCAATAGAACTTTATTCGATAAACATATTGAAGGACTAATTTTATAATTTCTTATTTGGTTCGGAAGTAGATTTATTATTCAAAAATAATATTGCATATGTGTTTTTAGCAATTTTATTATATATATCTAGAGGCAGAGTAGTTATTACGCATTTTTGGTATTATCTGGAGACATGAATACGCCCATTTGTAAAGCCATTTAATAATCTATTTTGTACTACACAACATCTACTAAGACACTAGGAGGCGGTTCTCACTAAAATATATACTTATTTATTTACATAACTATAATTGAAAACAGATTGGTATACTGGCTTTGCGGTCTATTTATCCCCATTAAGTAGCCCTTACGTATATTTTTAATAGCCTAATTTATAATCGTTATAAAAACTCGTTGGCATTAAATATATTTTTGCTGATTTTTCGTACTTTTCATATCTGCAAAATAATTCTCTCCAATAGTTATAGACAATCAACAATTAAATAAAATGTTATGGACTAATTACGGAATGTTCTTGCATTATTAACGTGTTACGTATACGTAACTAAAAGTTAATTTACATAATTAAATAAGAACAGTTAAAAGAAATTTGCTAATTATGTAAAATGCTTTAAATAAGTAATGTAAATTTATTCTATATTATCCTAACGATAACATTTTTTTCAACCTTCTCTAAAAAAAGCTAGGCAAATGTGTATAAATATTACTCCATTGCAAAAGTTGCAGATAATGCGTGAAATTAAAAAATATAGAAAATACATGAAGTTAAAAAATAAATACAACTTCAGAGAAAGGTATAAAAAAGATTATGATCATTAATGGAACAGGGGTCCGAGGTTGTTTTAGGAGGTGGCTAATGATGATTGAAGCGGTCGAGTTGAATCAGGGACCTTGGTTTGACAAATTGTATTTCAAGACATTGCGCTATTACTCCTGTAATAATGAGGCTATACAGTTATGTCGTGGTCGTTAGCTGACCTGAAGGGGCAGCACCTTGTCTGCACTGGCATAGTAGTAAGATAGCTTAAACTCAAACAAAAAAGTTCTCAATAATTTCAATTTGCACAATCACTTTTCATAGTTAATTATATATTATTGAAGTCAATTAGCTCAGAGAAATCTTTGAAGAAATATTGATAAGAAACTCGAGAGGGTTAGGTTTCTTTGTGATAATACCCAGAGAAAAAGTGTGCGATTATTTTATAAACACACTCATTGTGCTGCTAAACAGGTTATAAAATGTAATAATTAACACTTTAATAATGCTTTTTTTTTCCTGAACCATAGTATTGAACACTAAAATGTTATTCTTTTTGTTGACTGCAAATATTATTTTATTTATTGTGTATGCACACAGGCATCACGATAAAAAAAATACAAATAGAAATTATGTGCAAAGACACTGCTTATTCCATTATGAATTTTTTCCCAGTATCCCCAATGTGGAAAAATAACCGATGAATCCGAAATTCGGTGCACATGATTACACATACTTAAATTTAATAGAAGCTTAAATTCCTTGAATATTTATTACATACATTACATCAAAAAAGAAAAAGATTAATAAAATAAAAAGAAAATGAAAAAGCAAAAAAGAAAAAACTTAATTGAACGGTTTTACGAGTATGGTGTTAAGGAAAAATGATATTCTTTAAGGCGCTTTTGAATAATATCACTGATAATCTCACGAACTGTGACAAGAACTATATAGCACTCTTTGTAAAACTTTAGTGTGATGGAGTACAATTTCAATAAAAAGGTATTCTGCGGATTCAAAATAAATTGATAAAAGTACTCAAAATATTAAACAGAATATCTTCACGCTAATAAATTACAGCTCTATACCTCCTTTGCCCACTCTATCGTTGCGGATTTATACGTAACTAGGCAAAGAATACTGAGTGGAGAGAAGAAACGCTAATAATAATAGAATAATAATATAAAAAATATTAAATACAATGAAGATCTTTAGTTTTCTGTTATAAACAACATCGCCAACATTCATTTTCGTTGTACCCGCTTTAAGAAATATAAAATAGTACAGCAATGACGTTTATATCGTACAGAACGCATTCCAAATACATTATACTGCGGCTTGTTTTAAGAGACGTAAACGTGATGTCAATAAGTTTCACTATTAGTTGTTTAAGCGGCGAAGTGTTTTCTTTCGAACATTTTCAACAATAGTGTTTTTTTTGTGGTCTGGTGGTGTCTTGTTGTAGTTTATTTGCATTAGTGGAATTCGAAGGATATTTATTAATCAGTGACTCCAGTTCAGTCATTGTTTCGACTTTGCTTCGGGTTTTATCTAGAAGAATCAGTGTTATTTTGCCTTCCGATGACCAACACTGTTTATACTAATAATACTACTAATGTGTTTACGTGCCATAGTGACTATTCGATAATCTTGATGTGTTGGTCAAAAATTCAGACATCGTATTACCGGAAACTTTCAAGTTAGTTTTACTGTCTCAAACTAAATTATCATGTTCCATATCAATAAACCGAAAGCAGACAGGCCGAGTTTCCCTTGAAGAAGAGCCGTCGATGACAAACCTTAATATAATCTTTATTAAGTCAGTTAACTTTAATTGGTTGGTTATACCTTTCTAAACTATGTTATTTAGGTTTTTTCTTGTGTTTCTGGTATGCCGTGAAATAAAAGTATCTATCATGGTCATGTCGTGTCTGTCTAATCAGATTCGAAGCGTGTAGAGCCTTATTATTACATTATTGAGCCTTAATCTTGGAGAATGACTGCCAAACGATTTAGAATTTGAGAACTCACGGGACAGATAAGCAACATCGGGGTGAGTATTGCCTTCGTTGTTATATTAAAGGTAAAAGGTAAAAATAATATAACTTAAACATAACTGGCCCGTTGGTATAATGGTAGTAACTCTGTCTCTTATACCAGGGGTCACAGATCCGATTTCCGCGCAGAACAAACATTTATGTGATGAACATTTGCGTTTGTACTGCGTCTTGTTGTTCATCTGTGTTTATGTATGTATTTAAAAATATTTACGTATCTATAACGGTCTCTGATATTCTATACTACAGGTGCTGCTTGGCTACCTGTCTTGGCCTTAGAAAACTATATGTGAAATGTTCCAGATACTTATTTATATATTTTTGAGTTTCTCTTCATATTCACGCATACGAGAACCAAATATCTTTTCGAGTTCCACTAAGTAGTTGGTCAATTGATCATGCATCTTTGACATTGCAACGCAAATGTAAATAAACGTACAGTACTAACAAACTTTGTGTTACAACTCGAGATAACAGTTACTATCTGTTGTCTATGCGCCGTACAAACTCGCACAAGTCATGCTCGATTGTTATTATTTCAGCAAAACATATGTGTGCATAATACGTAAATAACTTTATTTTCATTTTACTAACATAATATGGAATGGAGAAGTCTATTATTCAAGAAAAAAGTAGTTAAATTTAAAAAATAGAAAAACAAAAAAAATAAGCTTTTGTACATTAATTCATGTTTGATTATTTTAAAATTTGTAACAATTGTAATGTTACTTGAATTACGGCCAGTTTTATTTTCATATAATGAACCATTAATTTCATGGATGAAATTTTTTTATTGAATAAATTTAAATGACTGAGTTATATTAAAGTCCGATTACAATTTATTTAATAAAGTTGGTTTTAAATTGAAACGATCAGCGACGAGCAACGTCAGTTAATCAGTACTTCCTCATAATCTAGATTCATCTTACTGGAAATGCAAGAATGATCGAGTAAAATGTGCATAGTATTAAGAGATATGTGTAGATGTACACTGCCGGCCAAAAGTTTGAGTCCACTTTGTACACAGGTTATAATTTGCAAAATATTTTAAATCTGCATATGATAACGTAACAATATGAACACCTGTGT
>DWQX01001063.1:0-31902 GCA_018245475.1 Pharmacophagus antenor
ATTAAATATTATATAAAGATATTGTATTGTCTGTAAGGTGCTTAAAAATTTACATAATTTTCTATCACTAATAAATTGACCATACATTAGTAATTTAATTTGACATACACACACGTAAAATACTTTTAATATTGGAGCTATCGATAGCAAGATGATACCTTTTAGAGTTTTATATATTTCGTTAGCCTCTTTAAGCGTTGCTTTAGTCAACTCGACGTCATTCTTAGCCTGCGCCTGTAATTCGTCGAGCTTGGCTAGTAAATCGTTCAACTCGTCTTGTCTGTCGTGACCTTGGTCTAACAAATCCCTTCCTTTATGAATAGCCTCATCCAAACTGTTAAGTGTTTCTTCGTTATTGCTCATTAATTGCTCCAATTCCGCTGTTTTTTCGTCAATCTGGAAAGATATTAATAAAATAACACGAGCAGAAAAAATTTAAATTTACTTTGTAAATGTAGAGTTACAGATTTGAACTCTCTGATCGACTGTGAGCTTAATACATGTTCTTAATAAAAAAAATCTACTGTTTACGCTTCTAAAAAAATACCTACCGTTCTATTCATCTCATTTGCGTCGTGACGAAGTTTACTAAGCTTAATGTCAGGCAATAAAGTTGTGTTCACTTCAGCGTAAAGGCCCAGGGCGTCATCGTATATGGATTTTGCTCTCATCAGTGCCTGATCTGCTAATTCCATCATACTGCTTAATTTTCCTGATGCAGCATTCAGTTCGTTAGCGAGAATTTGAACTTCATTACTGAAAACAATACAAAAATTATCTATTATTATATGATACAATATTTATATTCTTTTTTAATGACGTGAACACTGGTTGACATAGCCTCTCTTAAATAAAGCCACTTAAGATAATCCGTAATGTTATTGAGAGCAACATTTGCTTAATTTTTTTTTTTTCATCTAGCGGTAAGTACAACTATAATATTACCTTATGTTGGCCTGCTTATTTATACCGTCTTTTGCGATTTTATTTGCTTGTAGTGAAGTATTAAACGCCTTTTCAGCGATTTCTCTGATATTCTTAGCTTCATTCTCCAACTTTTCTGCGAGGAGACGTGATTCTTTAGCCAAAGCGGACATGTCCACGGACTGTTTGCCAAATTGATCAGACCTGTTACGGGCTTTAGCTAATGCTGCCGCTCCTTCTCCATCAAGGTACTCTAACGCGCTCTGCAAGAAACCAGTAACATTAATTTAAAAGTTTTCAGTATAAACCTTTTTGAGAGATGTAATAATTAAAATTTAAATACATTGATCTCCTTTTGTGCTGCTTCAATAGTATCTTCAGCTTTAGAAACATTGCCCTTGCTCCTTTCAACAGATTCGTTTCCTTCGTAGCTTTCATCTTCAATCTTGTACAGCATGTTCCTGAAAAAATGAGATACCTTGCATGTTATTTAGATACAATTAAACAATTAAATTGCAAATTCTATCGCATGGAAAATATTTACTTTCTTCCACTCCCACTTTCGTTAAAATAAATACGCTGTGTCTCATTACGAATGCCATACTTTATATTCAACCGAACAATATTGTACGATACGGCAACTTTAAATAAATGCAATAATTAAATATAATAATAATAATAATTAAATATTGGAAATGACACTACACAATATCATATAAAATAAAATTTTGATAATTGATTGTCAATGATGTTGGACCTACATAATGAAACACGTCACGTCGTTTTTTCTTTAAAAAAAAACTAACCTGACGTCAGCTAATCTATCTGCTAATTCAGCAAGATTGCTAGTGAGGCTAGTAGATACCGGCCCGCTCCCCAGCTCAGCTTGTGCGTCTTGCACCAAACGCTCTATCACATCACGAACACGTTGTAGCTCTTGATCGAAGTCCGCGTTCTCAACTACTGTAGGAGTTTTGGAAATTTTTGCTAAAATCTGCAACAAATATTTCATGTCCCATTCCATTAAAATCACTAAGCGGTTATTTCTTTGATAACTTTATTTCGTTGATTCGTTAACACGTGGCTACAATTTTTCATGCTTTTTAATGACAGTGAAAGCATTGATGTGGCAAGCAGGTTAACATTGAGGGTGGACGTTATCCAGGTCGTAACAATAAGTCTTCCTTCATCCAAACACCACTACTCATTGTTACTATTAACCTTATTGTTACTACAAGCGGTAAACAATTACGGTTCGGAGGCAGTAAATATAGTATTAAGCGATAGTGTATTAAACACTTTTTGTTATTCTTCCCAAAAGTATAACTAATCTCGTTCATACATACATGCTCGTACTCAGTTATTTTTATAACATATATTAGAAAAATTCGACACATAATACCATTTCATATGGTTAGCGATTAAAGTATATAAGATAAATAAATTACTTCGTCTAATTCCTCCAATTTTTGTCGATGTGCATTCACAGCGTCGAGAACTAAATTGTAACAGGGTGGACAGTCCTCGCACCCAAGACCATCGGCTCTACGTTTCTTGTTCTCCATACACCTGTTCGGGAAAATAAAAAAAACCTTTTAGGTATATTAAATAGGAAAAGAATAATTAGAATTATTTCATTGTTAATCGTGCCTAACCAGTAAAGATAAATTAAAAAAGTAATCTGACCTGTCACATCTACGCCCCTCGACATTCTCTTGACATGAGCACTGGCCGCTGACGTCGCATTGGTAGTTGGTGGAGCCCCACTCGTCGCAATCGCAATCCGTGCAGCCTTCCACAGAAAAACCGTAATGGTATGCACGGCAACGCTCGCAATGCTTACTGTAAATTATAATTAAATTTCCTTTAATTATCATCGATACACTAACGGACGAAATTATTTAAAAGTAATATTATTGTAACATAATTCATATCATTATCTCATCAAAAGAAAATATAGTAAAAATGGCATTTAACATACTTTTTCACGCCTTTGATATTCAGCATATTTAATTTTATTAAATTATCATTATTATAAATTTATTTAAATTTCACGTGAACACCGCCATCTTGTGAGATGAATTAAAAAATTAGACCCTCAGTCAATAAAGCGCCATCTATTATCCGATAATCTATAAATTGAATATTTTTTGAAAAATTTAATTAAAATGCACTTTCTTGAGGATATAGAAGCGAATAGAATTTTTTTGAATCCTTTGAGTCTGTCTGTCTCTTTGATCGCGATTCACGTGAGAACTACTGGATAGATTTTCATGAAAATTAGCAAACACATCTCTTATTATATCCATTAACATTTAGTATACATTTAATTTTGGAAAAGTTAAAGGTTCCAGCAGAAGAGTGGACAAAATCATTTTCCTCATACTGAATTACCACAAAAGTAGAGAAACATAAAAGATTGCATATGGAAACAATTTGGGTAACTTTTTATGTCAGAAAAATAAAATATCTCCTTGGGATTATATACTTTGTTTACTTTAACAAAGGGCCACTAGATGACGACATCAAAAAAAAAATTCATTTTAAGATTTTATGAACATAATATAATGAAAAAATCCTGAGAAATTGGGAACGGGTCAACACTTAACAAACTAAATTTAGTAAAAAGTGACACAACGTTTATTGACAATTAAGCAGTACAAATTTCGCAGGGACAGCTAGTAACAAATAAACGATATGGCACGATGGCGATGTTGACTCTTTTTTATATAATGATGGAACTTGTTAACAATAGTTTTCAATTTATTTCTAATATTTAAATAAAAAATATTTACTTACCCATCAATACCAGGTTTACAATAACATTGGCCAGAAACAGTATTGCATGTGGCGTTGTAAGAACCCTCTAAGTTACACTGGCAGGGTATGCAACCTTCTCCAGAGTCAATGTTGTAGTAACCATCCTACAATAAATGATCATAAATTTGTCTGTTACTACCATTTATTAATGAAATTATAAGAAGTATTATTTTTGATGTATAGTTGTTCTAAACGATATAGTGCAGATATGAGCGGATTGTTGCGGGTAAATGACATGATGTTTACTAAGAACAACATTGCTGTATCATTTTGACTAATAATTTAATGAGCATCATTAGTACAAAATAAAAACAAGTATTTATTGTTAATAATTTTTAACACGAACACATTACCTCACACTTGTCACAGTTTTTACCAATGACATGCGCTCTGCAAGAACAGTAGCCAGTGAGGCCATCGCATTGAGGTGGGCCTTCGGCACTCTCCAGAGTTCCCGCTTCATGACACTGGCAAGGTTTACAGTCACCTTTTTTCGATTGATCCAATGCATCGCCATAAAACCCTGAAATAAAAAAAGTATAAAAATCCTTTTTTTAATAAAGTTAACAACGCTTTGGATGCCATCGCTTAGTGACCAGGTATTCGTTATCAAATTAACATTAGATTACCCAAATCAGTGATTTTGGCTGCTTTTCAATTTAATTATATACACAATTACATTGTGTAACTTGTTTTAAAAATATCACAATGGGTTTGTATATATGAATGAATTTATCAAACTTTGATTATCACCTCTTTGTTTCTGTTAATACAAAATTATACCTATATTGCCTATCGCCATAACGCATATTATCACACTATAATGTTTGGTAATCAAGTGTTCATGAATATGTTTATTGAATGTCATGGGCGTCAAATGCCATTCTTTACTGGAGTTAATTTGTGTCAGATTACATTGTTGCATAGTCTACGTGCCCTTTAATTCTTGTGGTTAATGTTTTGTAATAATTTCTCATACATCTCTATTTGAACGTCGAAGTCGGAATTAAAAAAATAATAAACACATTATCAACACTATTTACACCGTAAAATACATAATATCCTCTTTAGTTTATGTATTAACACTAATTGATGTTCAAACTGCAATAAAAATAGGAAAAGTAAGAATGTATTTATTATTAAATTTTCAAAAGAAAATAGTTATTAAAAATAAACATATTACCACCAACATAGAAAACAGCCTTTGGTACTGCATTTGGATAAGTCGATATTATTCATTAAGGACGTGCAATTCTACATAATCTCAGGATATATCACAAATATAAAAACTAATAAATAATAATGGTACCTTTTAATAATTGAGCGAACAAAGCTTACTTGCTAATTGGAATATCACATTACTACATAATGGTAAGTAGTAGGAGATAGGTATAACGAGACGTCACTTACCACTTAAGCATTTATCACAGTGTTCGCCAGCGGTATTGTATATACATTTCAAACACTCTCCAGTCGTCCTGTTACAGTTGCCAACGGCATTGGAGTCCACATTGCCATTACATTGGCACTCTTCGCATGGCTTCGGCGGTCCAAACTGACCGGTGGGATCACCGAAGAAGCCATCCGCGCAAACTTCACACTTGGGTCCTACAACAATCGTACTAGTTTATATAAACATACCATAACGATTATATTACGTCATATTTATATAACATAACATAATAATCATATCATTTTTATCAAATAATAGTACTGACATACATAAAATATAATTTAATAGCAACAAATTTAATATCACACAGGGCAATAAATTGTAAAAATTGTGTTTGATTGTTAAATAGTATTATATAAAAATTAAACACAGCAATGAAAATTGATTATGGCATATTTATAGTATACTTTTTACGTTGAATTAAAATATCATGAACACTATTATAGATACCCTAATCATTCTGCATTGGCGACCAATGTTGACGACAATTACCAACATACCGCCAAGTAGATATCTACAAGTCGGTCCAGCATGCTGGCCCCAGCGTGGCCGTAGCCTCTCCTTTTGTGTGGGTGTTATGGTACAAAAGGAGATTGGTATCGAGAGAAGACAGCTCCTGCTCGGAAACGAAGTCGTTTTGGCGTTAACGTGCTTCATAACATCCATCCGTTAAACGACATTTCCTTACCATAAAGGGAACTTTGGAGTCATGGCTAGTAAGGATGAGGGTCCTTATCGTCCCTTCAACAGCCTCGAGGGAAACGATAGACGGACGTGGTCCCTAGCCATTGTGGTAAAACTTGCGAGGGTTCTAAAGTCTGCATCGCGTAGACTACAAAACGAGCTTTTATCATAGCGTAGCTTTGGTGGGGCCGCGGTAGTGTTCCTTAACAAAACTCGCCATATCCAGAAATGAAATAATTAAAAAAATAGGTAATAAAAAATACAATATTATTAATTAAAAATTAGTACCAGCATATCCTAATGGACAATCTGTGCAAACAATACTCTGATCCATTAATTGAATGCAACCGCTGTCTTTAGGACACGGGCATGGTTTGCAGTCGTTGGGAGTTCCTGCTATTGCATTACCATAGAAGCCTTTTGCGCAAAGTTCACAATTACTACCGGTAGTGTTGTGCTTACATATACAAAAACCTGAAAAAAAGAACATTAAACAATGCATTTTCTTTACTTTAATCTAACACCACAATAAAAAGACGACTTATTTTTATTATTATTATAATCATCCATATAATTAGGCATCTTTTTAAGTAATAAAAACTCAATAAGCTATTTTTTTTAATTGCATATAAATAATATTTAATATAAATCATTTTTGTATGACAAATATCACAGAGTTTCATATTTGCAATATAAGGATGTAAATGACTATTGTAGTAAAGAACAGTAATTTTAGATTTCACCTTCTCTATTTTAATTTTCTATTACAAGGTCGTAAAGAAAGGATTACACGAAAATGCGTATAATTAAATACTCGCGTGTTAGTATAAAAAAATATTTGTGTTTTATTAATTCCTGACTTGAGTTGACCTGTTTCTCCTTATGTTAATGACAGTGAGGCTCCCGATGATGAAGCGTGTTCGGAACACAGCAATGCTGTTATAACGACAGATTAACATTGATTAAAAAAAAACCTTATCACTATCTATGCTCCACTACTCATGTTGCTCGGAAATAATCCAACTATTCCAAAATAGAATATTGATCCACTTACCTGTGGCTGTGTCACAAATATGCGCGTGCCCGTTACAATCGCAGGGTATACAAGTCGAATATGGACCACCATTGGCTGGCTCGTGTTTAAATCCGGGTGCACATTCTTCACAGTAATCACCGACATACGCTTTCGGACACGAACACTTCTCAACCCAATTAGCTGGCGCTGATCCCTTCTCCCTGCCGATGTTCGCAGTATCGAGTTTAAAACTCATCATGTACCCTTCGCCGCCTTTATTGTAAGTGCCCCTGATTTTTATTGCAGTTAGATTTTGAAGTATGGACATGAATTCGAAATTTGACAGAGTCGGCGTCCATCCATATCGCGGATCTTCGTGAAGACGGAATGTGTATTCTTGAAACTACAACAAAGATTTATTATTATGTACTCTAATGTTAGCTATTATAATACAATAACGATGGATTGTAAATCGTAAAGAATATGTTTTTCTTTAAATATTAATTAATATATCTATGAAGTATATACGAGTAAACCACATGAAGTGAATCAAAGGCTTGATACAGAAAGCATAAAATAGATGATAAATAAAGAGAAATTGTGAAATAAAAATTAAATTCGCTAAATTTAATTGCAAAAAGTAATATAAAATCGCGAAGCTAGTATTAAATATTCCTCCACACCTGATCAGATGGTTCCGGATTGTTCTGGCCGTAAATGTTCATCGAAACAGAAGCACGGGCGCCCTCTAATACTATATCTTGAGAGGAAGGATAGCCTCTACTCTCTGCTAATCGAAGACTAAACTTTAAGTCATGATTGTAAGAAGGCCTCTGGTCACCAAGAAACAGTTTAGACGCCACGAAATAAACGATTTCAGCACCTTTCGCTTTTACAGCTGCAATGATAAAGTGAAATTAATTTAGAAAACAAAACAAAATTAAATATATTACGGGGTAAATGTATTACTAATTTTTGTACCTATATTTTGAGCATTAGCGTTAAACAGCAAAGGCACTGATATCTTTTGATCATCTTCGGCGGTCCACTTCTCGCCATCTCGAATGAAGTGAGCTGATAGTTCACTAGCTTGATATTTAGGTGCTGAGCTGCATTGGGAGGAATGGCCGAAGCAGAAGCAAGGTGTGCAGCCGAATTCATTCTCAACATCCAAATTGAAAAATCCGGGTTTACATCTGGAATTATATAATTAATAGCATTAGTCACTTAGCCTCATAACGATTTCTTATGTTCTTCGGCCAACTGTGAATAGCCACGGGTATTGTAAAGTGTTTCATTCAATTCTGTTTAAACAGGGGCTAACCCGTGTCCGCATAACAGACTTTTATTCCCCAAATCGTAAAATCTTAACATAGTGCCTTTATAAAATTGTGTTTGAACGATGAAATTATTCAATAAAATATTTATTATTAAAATCATATGTAAACAAAGTTTGATAATAAAATATGACTTATGGCTTATTCTTTCATGCTAGTGATGATTAAATTAATTTTAATATTAATTTAAAATCATCATTAACACCACAACACAAGACAATTTTATTTACATAATGTATAAGACGTCACGACGTTTGTATGTGAACAGAACTGTATATTATTCGTATGAAAAAGCTTACTCTCTGCACTGTTTGCCCTCCACGTTTTGCTTGCACAGGCATACACCGGTCTGTGGGTCGCACTGGGGAGTATTTGAGTAGGAACCAGACTCGTTGCAGCCACAGGGCTTGCAACCCTGCGTCGTGAAGTCGAAATGATTAGCAGCGCAGACGTCACACTTGTCCCCAGTGACGCCAGGTTTACACTGACACTTGCCCTCCGAGTTGCACTGAAGGCTGCGAGATCCTGAAAGTTGTATTATTTTTTTACTAAGAAGGGACTAACACTTGGTCTGAATTCTACTTGGTGTTAAATGATAATGACGCCGTAGATGGTGAAAAGTTTTATCAGACCACCATCCAGACTTCATCCAGGCCCGGAGTTGAACCAGAGACCTTCGTATTACTAGGCAATCATTAAAACACTCATCATAGTTAAAAAAAACCGGTAGACCAATGGACGATCCGTAACAGCTACTGAATAACGGGCAAATGTTATTTCAGGAATGTAGATCTTGCTTTCAATAGTGAAGAAGAATGAGATTGTTAATTTAGTTATCTCGTGTTAGTGGAGCTTATGTCAATTATTTAGATCTGCTGAAACCTGGACTTCCCTATACGACACGAAGTTCACTTTCTCTTATATCTAATCTGTATATACCCATCTTGGTCTATCCCTGCCATGCCTGTTCTCCACCTTATCCTAGATAATAGTGATCTCATATCGTTAATAATATTTAAAAACACAAAAGATTCAATATTTGATAAAAAGAAGTAGTGAGAGATAGAAGAAAGTTATCACTCACCCGTAGGGTTGCAGTTACAAGGCAGGCAAATGTCCTGCGCGCCCTGGAAGTAGTTCTCCTTGCAACGCTCGCAGTTGGCGCCGTCTCGATTCTCAGCGCAGTCGATGCAGTGTCCGCCGTGGCCAGTCCGCTCGTACAGCTCCTTGTCGAAGTAGCACTTGTTCGTGAAACCGTTGCAGTTGCACGCTGTGACAAAGTTTGTAAGCAAGTTGTACGTTTTCCTCATTTAGATCAGCAATAACAACTAAACTTATTATGAGCAAATCGATTCGATTTCGAAACACTTCGAAACCTTAGTGAATAGCGTATTTTATAGAGATATATTATTATTAATAGAGTATTTTGGTGCCGTTATTTTAATTCAATACAATCTACATCGTAATATTATAAGCAAAACGAGTAATAAGATAAAATTGATACAAAATATGAATATCTTAAATTAATTTTACAAGTAGGTAACACGGTACATAACTACCTAATAGCAATGAGTTTTTTCCGATCCATAATCTAGTTTTTATTATGATCGAACACCCATAGTTACTTTTATCAAATCCTAAAGATCTGATCACCAAGGATGATAAGGGATTTGGTTATTACATAACTCGTATATTATAGAAACGTTACTGCTCGAAGAATACCGAAAATTATGCATACATTCTTCATTATTCTTTTATCAGATTCTTCCTTAAAGACATGTTAATAAGATAGCTTTTTGTCTACTGCACTAAATATAATTGTAACAATAGAAGATATCAATCAAATAAAACTGATTGTAATTTATTATACATAAAACAAGATTTATTTAATTATTCGTAAGTTTGTGAGAATCGCACAGCGTTATTGCTTGATTTTTATTATCTAACTCCTGGATACATAACATTTTGTTTTTTTTTTAAATTTGTGACAAATCTTATGTATACACACTATAGTACATTGCCGCCAAGCTCCAATAAGCAAAGTGTATTTATAGCCTGAAGGCAACGACGGCATTACTGCCTTAACTCTTACATTAAGTGAATGTCCTAGATATTTGAACGCGTCATATTACAAATAAATATTATTGCCTCATATTAATGAAATCGAAACTAAAAGTTATAATTAAAATACTAATTCGCAAAGTGATAAAAAAAATTCCGCAATTAGCAAATTGTTATAATAAAACAAAACATTTCATGGAAAAAAAATCCTCAAAAAGTAAAAATTAAGAGTACTTGCGATACTAGGTATCATATTTAAATACAATAAATATACTTTATTCACATAAATAACATATCGTAATAATGAGGACCCCCACTGTGATAATTTTTTAATTCTTCCCAAAGTTGATAATTTATTTTAACCTTCGTTAAATATAATGAAACTTGCACACGATAAATGTGCAAAAAATTTTAAGAAGTGATAAAGCGAGTTTCGTCGATAACATATTTCATGAAAATACGAGAAAAGAAGAAAAATGTTCATATCTTCCTAAAAGGTAATGTTATAAAGCAATAATATATGAGGAAAATGGAAATTATAATATATTGAAAGCTATATTATACTCATTATATGTTAATATTAGTTCAAAGTGTACATAAAAAACGTTTTTTAGACATTTGTATTCTAGAATGATCATTAAATCTTCCCATATATAAATTTAACTGTTAGATAAATTGACTATCGCACATAAAATAATACTGTCGGAGTTATCTATTATTTCGCCATTTGCAAATAACATTATCAATAAGTAAGCCATGCGGTTGCCACTTTTCAGTTTAAAAAAAATTTCGCATGTTAACTATATCAAATACTTATATAAATATGACATACTATCTGTTCAACTTACTGCCGAGTTCTTACATAGCAAAGCATTGAACTAAAATTAAGATTATACAATAAACGCCGAGCGTATAAAATGACATATTTTTAAAACAAACAATAAAGATTTACCTTTGCATTCGTGGACGTTGTTAGGGGAGGCTCTGCCCCATGGAGCATCGTTGTAGAAATCCAAACATCTCTCGCAATCACGACCAGCTGTATTGTGTTCACACCTAAATGTAAAATTATCAATAAAAATTCTAAAATATGCAATAAGTCTTACTGGAGTAAATTGACTTCTGTATCTGGGTTTGTATCGACTTGTCATTAATGAGTTTACATATTATTTATCAAATCAATTGGGTATTTTTTAGCAATCTGTCATAACAGAGACTAATAATGAACGTCTACATAAAGTGTAAGATATTAAAAATCTCAACGCGTGTTTGTTTGTCGATGGCATCATAACAAATACTTTTTTTTTAATAGTCAGCCAATGAACGACTGGTTCACGTGATGGAACATAATCACCGTCGCCAATGGGCAGCCGCAACACTCGGGCAGTCGCAGCTGCATTCTCGACCTTTAGAAACTGCTGGTATGATATAAATAATTATTTTTTGTGTGATTACCACATGTTATAGTTTTATATTAAATCAAAAAACTTGTGTCTCACTCACAGGGTTATCAACTTATGTCTATTTTCGCTTTTCAAAGATTTTTCTTCCTGATAACGAAACAATATGAAATTTAGTACCTGCAAGATCTGGCTTTCGTTCCGTCTGGCATCTCTATGGAGTCGCATATGGAGGCGTGGCCGTTACACTTGCAACGTGCACCTACTGACACGTCGGCGATGGCGTACCAGTAGGACTGTAGCACTTGCGTGTCACCGAAAATTTCGTCGCCAAAAGTGTTCAGACGGTCGAGGGAGATACGGAGATCGGTGGCCGTTACCCATTCCTTTAATCGTAAACAAATAACTTTGTAATTCTTTGAATTTTAACACAATTAATATCACACTAACGTGTGTCACCGGCAGTAAACACTTGGCTGTTATATTTCGTGAGGTGATTCTATCCATTGGGTACAAAGCAAATAATAAATCCCATGATAGGTCCTAAGAATGTTTTTAATATGTTAAGCCAACATGAAAATGGAGGATAAGTTTTTTTTGAAATCGCTAATCTGCGAAACCAATGTACTAAAATAATATATTAATACACGAAAAAGTATTTTTAAGTGCACGTAGGTTTTTTTATTATCGTCATTATAATATCTCGCCTTCCACTGACGCTGCGTATCCAGCTTTTCTTCTAATATCTCCATAAAAGTTGGTATAAGCAGGTACACGGGCATAGAGTTTTTTAGCTATCTACTTTATTATAACTACTATCATATAATACTTAGAAACTTGTAAATAGTTTTAACAACTCTAGAATAAGTTACTCACTGATATGACATCTCCGGGGTTCATCTAATATATTATTTAACAGTAGCATATTAAGATTAACATTTTATCCGAGTCTCACGTGGGTACAAGATGGTAAGAAAGTAAACCTACAACCAATGTAGGGCCCCACAAAACTATGTGTCACCTACAACATCGGTACCCAAACAGTCTCCAACGCGCCTACCCCAGAGACATGAACAATGATGTCATGTTGCACTTGCGTGCGATCGCGAAAAACTCATTTCACATTATAACATTACATATCTGATGTGTTTGCATTAAGTAACTCCTAAACTAAAACTTTATTACCTGTAGCTCTGGACTGCTCTCAAAGGTATAACCGGAAGGTCGACCTTCTAGCGTAGAGAACACCACATTACCACCGGACAGTGGCGATATGTCGGAATACTCGCTGGTGCACAGAGCTCTGGTTTCAGCACCGAGGTCGGCAGCCCGTTGCTCTAGCACGCCGTATGTATCGCGGCACGAAACACTACGACCAAATTTAATAACAACTTTCAATCCAACAGAAAATTAATAACAGTGGTCGACATATTATTCACCCCATTATTAGTAATAATAAAAATAATGGGCTACTCTACGTTAGTAGTAACTGATAGAAACTGAGATTAATTATTTAAAATCAAGTCTAAAATAGTTAGTAAGAAGCGCCATTTTATATAATCGCTGTCTTAATTTAAGCCCGAAATGCGACTTCTGAGTGCTAGCTGATGAGTATTTAAATAGAATTTTTATAGAAACAAAGTGTCCTATTCTTGTCATTCATATAGGATACGATTTTTACCTATAATATTGGTAAGGTTCCCAATCGGAATCTTCGCTTTTCTTCTTATATATAGCAAAACTCTGCGGTCTTGGTGAATAGAAAACAATTCTTATGTATGTGATATCGTACGCTTTACCTGTGAACATAAATTTTACGTATTTTTTAAAATGTAACTGTTTTCTTAAACACAGACAAATTTTGATTATATTAGGAAACGAATTTAAGTTATTATTCCATTATAAGAGTTTTTTGCTCATGATAATTATTTTTTTAAAACCTTACCTAAGTGTAGTGTTAGATTCACTTGATTGGGGTATTGGATACCCTCCTTCATAGTTTCTGATTGCCACCAAGTTTGATTGTCTTGTTCGTAATGCAGATCCGTTAAAAAATAGCTCGAGAATTGATTAGGTTGACAGAAATCACAAGATCTACAATATAAAAATCAAACATAGCAATTAAAATTTACATTCAAATTCAATAGTTTTTACAATTTCCACTATATTATTATGCACATATAACATTTTTTTTGCTGTATAAAATCACACACTAACAAATTGTGATAGTCTCCTTAAGAGATTGTTAAGTTGCTTTACTGCAATAATTTCAAAATCTTACTTACATGTTAATATTTTTTTAATTTGGAAGGCAATTGAAACAAAATAATGTAAGATTGCAGGATAGCGAGGTATGCAATATCAATACCACGTAACTGCCCTAAAAAAAGTCTATCTATTGAGCAAGCGACACATTGAACCGAGGATGCAGCAAGACTACTGTCTCTTGTACAATTTTTATGAATGCTGGCGTCGCGCAGTTGTTTACCGTTTTTCTTGTCACACAGTGGTCTTGGTTTTAATTACTAGGCCAAACGAGTAGTAGAGCCTGGGTGGTGATAGAGTTTTATCGAACCCGCCTGACTAATTAACGCCTGCAAAGTCAATTGTTTGCAACGGCCTGATTGTCACTTGTGTGAAATTGTAATTAAGCCCAATGTTGATAAAAAGAAATTTGTTGCGGAAAGAGTGATATGAGACACATTTCCCTTCTCACCTAGTTCCAGAAGAACTGCCAGCGGACGTCTGTATGCAGTACATCTTCGGACCGTTGTCGCCGCACGTGTTCGTTGCTTCCATTTGCACCATGAAAGCAGCGTTCTCGAACTCTGGTATACATCTCTGCCAAAAGACACGATTGCTTAATATCTATGTGAGCTTGGTTTTATTGTATACAATTAGATTGAAGTTAAGATTGATTAAACTATAATCAATAAAACGATTTAATTTTTCCATTTTCCTAATTTTGTTTTTCAGAATAATCACATGTTCCCAGGAATAGTTAGCGATTCTTGTTTATAATTAACAATTGTAATCGGTTCAAAATTATCCGATATCAAATTATATTCAGTTATTGAACAGGCAGTTTGTAATTTGGGCAATTTATTAATGAAAAAAAAATATAAACGATTTGAAAACAATTTCCACGAACTCGTACATTATTACAGATAATAGTAAAAATACTTTTTGCCCTAAATATTATTTTTGAAAAGTAATAAAGTAGAACTACTTTAACTGCCAATAAATTAAACAATACGGAAACACGTTTGATATAGGGCCGTCGCACATAGAATTTTTGCCGCCATAATAGTGTAGGCGTTATATTTAGCGTATGCGTCGTAGGACGTTGGCATGAACCGAGAGTATCTTGCTTCAGTCATGCATAGAGCAACACACACTTATGGATAGCCACAAAAAGTAGAGTTCTTTCAAAGGACACTTAAATCAACCACAAAATCGTAACAAATCTATGCTAAATTCTATTTTTGTTATATGACCAAGTGCGTTGTAATGTTATTATTGATTCAGTTAATTGTTCTCAATATGCTTTTAAAACATTTTCTTAAAGATTTCTAGAGCACATTGTTATAAATAGCTCTTTTGTCGCCTATTATCTGTTATCACATAATATAAACGTGTGTTAAAAGCAAATCACAATGTAAAAGTTTTTTGTAGTTTTCCAAAGAAGTGAGAATAACAGCATCCTCGTTAAAACACGTACACAAAATGGCTGCCATGAGTAATCAATGACATTCTTCTTTATTTTGTGTTTAAACAATTCATATTGAACAATATTTCTTTATATTGTTTTGAACTAATTTCTCATATAATTTTATAACTTATTTCTTAAACATTTTTTTTTATATGAAGTTTGTAATATATAAACAAATGTTTATAAATAAAAGGAAATAAATTTACTGTATTGAACAGTGACCCACTAAGATTTATGTTACTGACTTTTTACTTTTATCAGATGTCGTCATATAATTACCCAAAATTTACTTTTAATGCATTTAATGTTTTGTAAAAATTGCTTCTGAAAGATACCTAAAACACTCAATCTCTACATTCGTTATTAAAACTTAGAGGTTACGTTCTACTTTCAGTATTTTCTTAAAAAACTAATCTAATAGATACGAGTACACTTATCTTACATAAGAAGAAAGGGTTTGGGTCGAATTCAATTAAATTTTTATTAATTTCTTGTGCTTAGAGTTTCACTAATTGTATACATAATAGATATAACGTGTTAAAGACAAAATTTAATGGGCTTCTTTTAGACTGGGGGGATCTACTTTGATAGATACTATCCACATAAAAATAGGTGTGTAAAATTGTAATGTGTGTATAAAATTAAAAAAGAAATAGTAATTTGTACATTACAATCTTTATGTTAATTTCTTCCAATATAATTTTTTGTACTTTTACAGGGAGTGTACTTTGCGGCTACCCGTTTATTTAATAATTTTGAATAAACGTTCTCTTTACTTTTTTTTTCTTTTTAATTAATAGCGTTAACGATGATGCGGTTCAAATGGATAATTTATGTACATAATGCGACAAGCTAGTAAGACGCTCACGACATACAATTGCAAAGTCGTATTGGTATAAACTTTTTAACTAGCAACCTAGAACGTATAAACGAGTATTAGACACAGGATATCTCAAGTCCTATTGTCCCAGTATTTCGTTACCTACGTAAAACGTTTCGGTTTTTTTAATCATAATTTGCCATATAAGTGAAACAAAACAAGTAAAATAAGATAATATTCCAATAAATAATGAGTAATACTTAGTCCAACATGAGCGTAATACTAATAATTGACACGATCATCACTTAGTCCACAGAGGTTGTTAACACATGTCATATGAGCAAATTTTGTGATAATAGTACATTAATGTAGCGCAAAAAATAAACATATATCTTCTAAATTTTTAATATACCATTAGCGTAAATTGGCGGTTCTTGCAGTCGTTTAATTGACTATAACAATACCGGGAACCACAAGAACATTTTTACCTCTTTTATTATTATTTAATTTCCTTTCATTAATGATTTTTATGGCCACATACTGTTTTTATCTAATGAGTTCAGTACAATTGTTTAACAAATTTAAATTGTGGTCTTTGTTGTCTTAGTATATAAGTATTGAATATATTTTAATTTCGAAAGTTGCGAGGACATGGTTATGAAACTATACATATATACAAAGTTAAAGACTCTGTTGGTAATATCAAAGGTAGGAGCTATTTAATTGTTTTATGTGAATGATAGACATTGCTTATGTTAAAAAGACAATTTCGTTTTATCCTTAATGTTGCGTCTACTCTACTTAAGGGATGGAGCAATTTTAAGTATTGTAAGGCATAACATAAATAACAATTAGATGAGAAATATCTTTTATGGAAATATTGTTTAAGATCGCTTATTTCGTAAACCACGAAATTGATAAGTCTAGAAAAACACTTTTTTACTAGTACTTTCGTTTTAATTTCTCTTTAGTAGACGCTGTAATCCTATACTTTGTAGACCTAACTATGAAGCAAATATTTTAATACAAATATACATAAAAAATGAATTACGTAATTTTTGCCTTTTTTATTTTCCTATTCGTATCAAAACTTTGTAAGAATTACAATTTATAAATTGATTATTGTACATAATTGTTTAAATAGGTTTTATTAGGTAAACCAGACTTTTCGTCCAGTATGGTGGTACCGCCAGTGCCTGCATTACATTCATTCCATCTTTTTTTAACCGATATTTTTAATATGCAAATATAATTAATTATCCATCCTTTTCCATCATCATGTATATAGATATATAAATATACAAACAGGGCTACAATTACGAGTTTTTCAACTCAAACCCGCAAAAGTGTATTATAAAAATCTTAGTCTAGAAAACGAGGAATTCGATAATAGCCGAAAATCAGTTATTGTTACAAAGCAATTATTAGTATTGACACAACGTCAAATTTACAAGCTCATATTTGTAGTAAGCTGTATATATCTCATAACAACGGATGCGTAGCGATAAGCCCGTCCCGTCGGCCCCTGATAACGAAACATTAGGCGCTGAGAGTAAACGAACTCATTTAATGTATCAATGGACTTACAATATTTATTGTACAGCGATAACCTTACGATAATCTATTTAAAATCAAACGGCTAGTAACGTATTATAATTAGATATTTAAGTTAAGACTGACGTTTAATAAAAAATAAAAAACATGGATATATACTCAGGTAATTAGTCAATATCCATAAAACCGACTTCGTTACATCATTAGCACTAGACTCATGGGATCGCAGAGATTCTTAATCAGGATCCAATGTACTAGTGATGTAATGAATGTTCTCTTTCGTCTTTGCGAATGCGAATATCGATTATTTAACTGACCACGTAAAAGGAATAAACAGTAACTTAGAAAACATGCGTTTAAAAATATGTAGTTCCTTTTAATTATCACACTATTCTTAGTTTTTTCATTAAATTATGAAATAATATATTTAATAAAAAAAATGATGCCATAATATTTTATATTTAATTTTAAATAAATATTTGTAAAATATTATTTTACATTATAAAATTTTTTTACGCATCCATATTAATTAGTAATAAGCGATTGTAAAATATTTTAGTTAACTATCATAAAAGGAAATCAAAACTGGACTTATTATTAGTTTAATTTTACAATTTATTATGACTATTTCTTGACATGACATGTATTTTATTGAGTTATAAATTGGAACTATAAATACTAACAGCGATTGAAATTACGCACATCATCTTTCATTTCGAGATACAATAATCGTACAGAACTAAGAAAAACTAAGAAATCACGTAAAAACGATTCTTTTTAAATACAAAAAGCAACAAACTTAAAAAACAATAAATTATATATAACTCAATCAAACAATGTAAATTCTTTGCAATAACAAAAATATAACAGTATAGAGTTAAGTTGTATTGTAAGGTAGAGTAGGACATAAATTAAACGGATACTCTACTTGTCAAATTGAACACAAACAAAAACTTAAAAGCTCCACTTAAAAGTTTTAAACTCACTTGAGGCAGTCCGTCGGCGTTGTAACAGGTCGCTAAGTCCTGTGATCCGATCCTTGGCGTGTGGTAGTAATCCTGTGCCGTCGTTATGGCCATAAATGTTAGAAAGTGTGTGTAAATGAGGAGCCGCGCCATTTTGTACAGCGCACAGAGCCCGCGTCGACGCGCCTGTCGCTCGACAGCGCAGCGACCACTGACGCCTGTCGCGTTTCACAACACTGAGCCAAAGACGAACCGGCAGATCCGCCAAACCGAGCTATAGTCTCTCGGAAGATAATTATATTTTATAACATGGTTAACACTGTGTCGTCCATTCGCAAATATTTTATTGATTTCAATTACAAAAATCTCATGTATTAATATGTGCTCAACAATACAATTACAGAAGTCATAAAATGATCTAAAGAGCGTAAAGTCCAATCACAAGTCTTAAGGATCTTGCACAAAAGAAACTTATGTCGCTCACGGCGATAACTTTAGTTAAAATTTACCAACTGTCAAGTAGGCGGTGACCCTAGAACGAATAAATTTTCAGAAGAAACTGTTTTATCATAACAGCATTCATTAAAAACAAAAAATTAAAACCTGAACAGGATTACACTGCACTACCAAACGAAGTCTGTAAAAGAATTAATGATCTAAAACTAAAAAATAAAAAAATACTAGAGCAATAGAAATGAACATCAGTAAATGAATTTTTCTTATTTAACAAAGGCAGGCAAGTAATCTCGCAATTATATGATAGCAAAGGTTGACTAATTACAAACAGAGGCAATCCAATAAAAGTAGGTAAGATATAAGTTAGATATATTTTTGAATAATCTTTAGAGAAGTAGGCATGAAATTCCAACCCATACGTTATAAGGCCACTTGTTTCTTATATTATATCTAGTAATAATAGGTGTTTGGCCAAATTAAAATCTTATCCAAAATGTCACTAATTAATGACACCGACTATAATCACCTTTGTCAGATGCGAAAAAGCTTTTAGTTATCTGCTATCGTAGATTATTGAGAAAGCCCTCCTGCAAAATTGATGACAAAATATACATGTACATTTTTAATTCCCTGGAAGGTGGATGAAGTCCGCATATAATTAAATAACGTAAACATCTAAATCGCCGATCATATACATAACATGATTTTCGTGATCAAAGAACTATAAAAAAGTGGAAGAAAATCGCCTAAAAATAATCATAGATAAAAAATAGATATAATTATAGTATAATCATGAGAAATATCTCTGTCATAAATAAAAAAAATCTGCTTTGGGTAATCGTTATTCATGTCATCTATTTAGGACAAAAATCTTCTTAAAGTGGGGTGCTAAAAGAGAAAGATTTATTTGTTAAAATAAATGTCACTCAAAAAATTATGAATTAAATAAAATTTAATCTTTGTATTACTGGCGGTACGCGTTTCTAAGCGCAGCGCGGTCGCCTCATAGCAACCGTTTTTGTGAACGAACCTGAAAAGGTCCGAGCTTTTGTTCCCTTCGAGACTGCTATCCAACGTGTTGCGACCATTAAAATTGTGTAGGGAATAAAACAAATACTTGTACAAAGTATTACATCCATTCATTGATATTACATTTAGAATAAAAACACAAAAATTTAATCATTTCTAGAATTGTTGTAATGTAATTTTATTTTTTATGCTAAAACGTAGTTTTTTTTTTTCTGTTAATTATAGTTACGATGATAAATGTAGAACACTTCCTCATTTTGTGGCTACTATCTCAGCAGTACCTACACAAACACTGTCAAACCAAAGCTGACACAGATGAGTGTATTAGGTCATTCGATAGTGTCATCTCTCTTCCTCCTTAGGTTCTACCTCATTCTATCATTATATCTCAGGAGCACTTATTCCGTGAAATTGTTTCTTTACATTCATTAAATAACCACTGTGTGAATAGTATATAATATAGAAAATAACATTTATATTAAATACCTAATAATTACGAAATGAAGACATTACACATTTAAGAAAATAATTATTTTTGAGAACAAAATAAAATTATAATTTGCATTATAACTGTACACCTAATGGTTTTAAAGAATTTAAATTACAATTTCATTAATAAAAAATTGTGAAAATTAAATTAATTTTAATAAATTATCTTTTTTTAATATACTAATGCATGCAAAGTAAATTTATTCTTCTATTCTTCTGTATGCGTATCTTTAATATTTAACTTATTACTACTTGACTTGGATTTACAATTTTGTTATCCTAGTTCTCTCTTTCTTTAATCTAGACGTGGTTTCCACTTTATATCTTGTCCTGACTTGGTTTAAATTTGTCATGATCACACTAAAGACAATTGTAGTGACATATTTTTAATATGAAAATAAATTGCGTATGTTTACCAGTCAAAATCAAGTAATTCAGTTACATAATAATTTTTACGAATGCACTATCCAAGAGAGACTGGTATTATTTCGATGCTTGAAGCAATAGACCGGCATTAACAATCAAAGTAGTCGAAAATTTGTAATTGTTTTAAATGAATTTATACAAAAATTCTTATATTTCATTATACAAAACTTTATATATATTGCTTAATACTCTTCTTATAATATTAAATGTTTATTTTTAAGCGTACAATTAATCGGAGATGTATTTTTTATCGAAAATGAGCTAACACCTGACCTCAATTTCACATGATGACAGAGATTGTGAAGCATGGTCGCCGAGAATACTTTGGCTCTCACAATTGTGACTGCGCTGGGACACAACAATGCTGTTATGGCGGCAAATAGACATTAGCCATTAATTAACCAGGGGACTTCGAAGAAACCCTTCCACCCTCCAAACTCGTTACAAGGCATGCGATATGTTGTCTACATGAAGCGCTTATTTTTGCAACCAAGCAATAATGTAAAATATTTTCCAATAAATATGTCTTTCGAACTTACGTAAATTGGTTATAAAACAACTGGCTTAGTATTCCATATTTCAAGGTGATGAGCGTATTGTAATGGTTAACCGTACACAATGACGTCACATTGTTATATATAAATGTTACCTCACATGTGATTATGTAAATATCCATTCGAGGATTTTGCTGTTTTTTGTTTTCTTCTTCTTACACCTGGTTGTGTTCCAATTTATTTTAAGTTTGCCCTCTTAATATATTTGCGCCACAGTTCATCTGTTTTGGGATGCGTGTATTTTTGTGTTCAACTGTTTTGAATATTTTATAATGGATTCTTTTTTTTTACGTGAGGAAATACGTTACGCATACCGCCCGACCATGGGAAGTTCAGGGCAGTTATGTGGGACTCCCCGGTAACGAAGCTCCCGGTATACCCACTAAAACCTTACAGTGTTCCGACTCACGCCAATCGGCGGGGCAGGGAGAACGTGGATGCATTCTTCCGCGGCCCCATAGGCATTTGCTCGCGAGAGCTCGCTGCTGGGCGGGGGCTAATTTAGCCCATCCGCTCTCCGGAGGGCGAAGTGTTCGGAACGCGACACTTCACCCCCGACCCATGTCGGGCAGACGCGTCATAGGGTCAGGTTGGAGGGGTAGGAGAAGACGGAGGTACTCCCGCTTCCTCCGTCCCAGTCTCCTCCCTAGCACGTTCGACCTCTTCCTTGCAAAACATTACTGCCTCGCAAAACAAGGCAAGGGCCGCCCATGCTCTCTTCGAACCGACCGCGGCCTCGACCAATGTCGGAAGGCGTAGATCCACTCCGACCACGACGACTAAGGTCGCGTACTCGCCGCTCTACGCCCGACAGACTTCCAGCGTGTCAGACTGGACGAACAGTGTCCACGGTCCACTGGCCGGCTCAGGGCTCCGCACGGCGGAGACTCCACCTACAGAGCAGCACTTCGTGCGCGTCTCTGCGCCACCGCTCCCGGTTCTTCTGGGAGCGGACCAGCACCCTCCGTTCTCGCCTGCGCGCAGTGCGCATACACCTCTGCTAGGACCTCGGCATCCAGGTCCCAGGGAGGTGTTGCCGCCAAGAGGCACGCCGCATCGTGGGACACCGTGCGGTATCCGCTTATCACTCTAACCGCCATAACACGTTGCGGCCTAAACAACTGTGCCTTGTTCTGGGAGGTCAGAGCGCCCACGCACACCGGTGCCCCGTATAGGGCCATGGACCTGACGTCCAGATGAGCTTCGGAGCCAGAAGGTGGAAGTGCTCCCGGAAATTCCAGCGACTGTCGAGAACGAGCCCCAGATATTTCATCTGAGTCCTGACCCCGACAGCCGTGTCTCCTATTTGGAGGGATGAGCACGCGGGCGGTGCCCGCCGAGGCCCGTGAAAACACAGGGTCTCGGTCTTATGCACCGCCACCCGCAGACCCAACCTTTCAATGCGTCTTAAGAGGCGCTCCACTCCGTTTTTGGCCCTGTCGGCAGCTTACAGATAATCTTTACCTTTGGCAGTGATCAGAGTGTCGTCTGCGCAACAGACGACATCTGTGCCATATGGCAGGCTACCGCGCAAGGCCCTTCTAATGGATCCTACCCAAGTTGGTAGTAGCTTTTCCTTCACACATTTTATGTATAATATAAATAATATCTCAAGTGTTGATAAATTCCATGATGTCCACATTAAAAAAGATACTTTTTATCGAAATAATTACTCTTTCGTTGATAATAAATTTAGGTAGGTATTATTGTCATTTTTAATTTTTTTTACTGATGGAAAAATGAGCATAAAAAAAATTATTAATATCACTCCTATCTACAAAAATTTATGTTGGGCCCTATGTAAAAAGGAACATAAACATATGCGTAAAATAGACGACCTCCTACTTATTATGTGGTTTTAAATTAAGACTAACTACGAAGTATACCGCGAAGTTAATCTCCCAAAACACTATAAAAAAAAATTTTAAAAAAATTACTTTGAGTATTGTGTGATATAGGTAATATTAATAACGCGAATGTGAACTTCTGTTGAAACTGATTCTTCTTTTCCTTTCTGTATGCGGTCGGTAAATTTATTTTTATTGATTTTTTATATATGTTAAATAAACGCTAATGATTTATATATTAATTTGGTGTATATATGCGACACTAAGATTGTATATTCATGGGTTGACGATAGTATCAATCATATTTCAAGTTTCAACGAATTTTGTGAATGCAGATGAACAGATGTTAGCCAGATGTAGGATTTTTTGTAAATACTCCATTCGGTTACATTTACCGTAAGAGTTGAAACTTGGATTCACTGATATAATAATAAAAATACCACGTTAGTAGCTCTCTAAAAATCATTGTTATTATAAATTGTAATTGGTTCTAATTTTTTGAGTATAAATGAATTAAATGTTGACTAAATACATCTACAAATGTAATTTTCTTAACGTTAAATTTTTCACACAACATCACAATATATTTTTAGAAAAACAGATGCGACACTACTCTGTACAGTTGACATTGCATGCAAGACACGTCTCTAGGGTTGTATGAAAAATTGTAATAATATCGCCTTTGTAAATTTGTTGCTACGTTTGCTATAAATTTTCAGTCTCGGTACTGATAAGACTCATAAATATTCTAACATAAATTTATCTAAAAATTTATAAAAAAAAAATATTTATAAATATTATCTTGTTCTTCGTTTAATACACCGAATTATAGGTTTTTAGAATATATGACGAAATACGTTTTGCTCGTATTTTTAAACTATTATCATCTTCGATTGAATTACGTAATATACGTTAATTTAATCCAACTCTGCTCTTGAAAATATTACTAGCGTGAGTATAATTTACGCTAATTTGACACAAAATAAATGTCTGATTTGGCAACAAATTTTAATAATACAGTATTATTACATATAACAATAAATTTAAAGTTGCTGCACAATTTTTCAATCTCTCAAAACGATCATTTTAATTTTTACAAGAGTGTAATGCGCATATTCATTATTTCTGTGCCAAATCGAAGAAAAAGTCCCAATTGTGGAAAAGCCAATTATAGTCAATTATGATAATTTTCCACAGCTAAAACGCGGAAAATTTCTGAGTAAATTACATAGTCATTTTATTATTAATACTAGATTAAATCAAATAAAAAATATTTAATCATTTTTTTAGACTTACGACTAAGATATGACATTTGCATGACATAGTTGAAACACGTGTTCCTTTTTAAATTTTTTGTCTGTTAAGCGAACAAACCACAATATATCATCTGTAATAAACCTATGTATAGATAAGAACAAGCCTAATTTTAGGCGTTACGGAAGCGGGTTTTGTAATGAAATACGCTCGGGAACGTCTAAAACTAAGATAACAAGGGTCAAAGAACTTCATGTACTCTGGGAGATAACCCGTTTTTTTAAATCTTGTCTTCGAAATTGCAAAAGCTCTTTAGTATAATTTTCGACGATGAGAGAAATTTTATATATATAAAATAAAATGATATCTGAAAATAGTAAAAATTAAATGTTACTCAAGTGAAAAGGTTTGATAGACGGAAGAAAAGACATACATGTAGTATGTCTTTTCTTCCGTCGAAAAAAATCGGTATCCTTTTGATATTGATAGTTAGATGTTTCGTTTGACAAAGCATACGTGAATTTTTCATTTTGGGTCACGGCAGTTGTTCCTTTTTACATGAAGCACATATGATATCTACTACATAGTTAGACAAACTACGTTGTTTAAACTAAATTCGTTATTCAAAATAAGGAATAACATCTAGATAACGTCACTATTTATGTAAAATAGAAACGACATTAAAAAAAATATATTAAAAAACACAATACCTCGCGAAAAAATATTAAGCGGCAAAAGACATTTTTGCCTCTTCCGCAACAAGCATAGCTCATATCAACCATTAAAAAATCAAGAATGGACTATGGCTGAATGTTATTCTGGATCTTACCTAAAAAAGAACGAAAAAATATATGCATAGAATTGAGACACGTCCGCGTCTTTGGATATTGAGAACCAATAACTTATGTACTGTAACATGACATACTACATAATCATAGCTTCTTTAAGAAAGAACCAAGGATTCCAACCATTAATGTATTTTGGTGACGAGAAAAATATATATTTTTATGTATTCATAATCGATGCAAAAAAATTATAATTTGTAATGTTCCGCAAATAATTTAAAAAGTATGAAATACATCCCTTAGTGTTCGCAGAAGTCAGTGTCGGTTGAGCGGTGTTGTTTCACCCCTTTTAACAGCGCACCTTTGCGCATCTTTCAATCACTAATTACTGTACGGTGCAATGTAAAACGTTATAACCTAAAAAAAAAATATATATTTTTTTATTACATTTTATTATACTTGTAACAAAAATAAACAAATAATGTCAGAGCTGTAGTACATATTGAAAAAACAATAATTTCAATATAACGGGGACTGTAAAACCATGAAAAGTATATATTCTATAATCTTATTTAATATTTATTTAAGATTTTTTAGACTTAACTGAATCTTTTCTATAGATTTAATATAAAATTATTGGAGCTTTAACATTTGATTCTCTTTTCTTCATACTATAATAACTATTTATAACATAAAAACTACTAGTGACTTATTAAACTGAATCATTGTTTTACTGACTTCGTAGTGCAATGATTTCCATCTAGCCAATGCGGAGCTCCCGGATTCAATACCCCGGCCACAGGTGTAGTAGAGTTCAAGACTTCTTCTTGTTGGTGGTGGTGCGATTATTTGAAGCCGCCGGTCTACATAACACCCTCAATGGTAATCTGCCGTCATAATAGCTTTTCTATGTTCCGACAGTCATATACGTGAGAGCCAGAAGTATTCTGGGCAAAACCATTTTACTATCTACGCCCTTATTGTCAGAACAATATTCCATAACTGATAAAAAATAATCTAAAACTTAACAAAATGAAATAAAAAATGTATGTAGCATTCCGCGCACAGTCCTGTTTAACAAAATTTAAATTATGATAATTGTTGATAGAGCATTTTGCCACCCAGCCCGGTCAGCACGCGACGAACGGGTATAGCATCAGTTGTCCTCTAGGGTTAATGGTGATCACAAGCCCGAGGTCAACATGGACGCTAAGGTAACCAATAAAGTAATAGACTAACAACTATAGTATTCCTACCTCTGCTTGAAAAGACACATTTCCTCAGAAATCGTAGATATGAAAATAACAATTTTTTTACACCAATCTCAAACCTAATTAATAAAAAAAAATATTGTTAATTACTAATTTCTTTGAACTGATTAAGCTTTTACCGCTATAATATTATTATGAACAGTTTATTTCAGCTCATTTATTACATTAAACTTTTGTTAAACAACTTCACTTTATGTTTCCTTTATTTACGCAATTTTAATCTTTGGAATAATTTAATACAGGGTAAGGAGAGAGGTATACTTAAATTGGAACCCCGCCAGCGCAATGTGATCGAATCAAAGTCAGAACTAACGCCGCAGGTAGGTTCATTATCTGTTTTTTTTTAAAGCATTCCAATTTTTAAGGATCACACAACATTGAATTGTTGCATAGACAACCATATCGAAACTCGGCTGTTGAAGAAATTTATGAAATTAATGAAATTTAAATTTATTTTCATTATTCAACATAGGCGTGGCACATTAAGAAAGGCATTAGGCCTATGTTCTGCAATGGGTTGACACTTCTTGATAATGACGATGGAGATAATTCGTCATTACAAATAAATACATAGATATACCATGTCCGAGGAGATTTTTGATATAATTTATAGTGTCGAATAGTTATTAATATTCACAAATATGCTTAAGGGTAGAAAATAATATCCAATTAAATGATTTGAAAATTTCAATTCCCTGTTCCATCTCAGGAGCCGCTTAAATGAAAGTTGAGTTTGGATCAGTGCAAGGTTTTCTAAATCTGAGTACCTACTACCGATATAGTGACAATTAGCCTTGATAATAGAATTGCTGTGTCGGCTATACATTTGAGATAATTGTCAATTAATATATATCCAACCTAGACTGATCGAGAAAATCTACTCCTATTATGCTTCTCTACTGTTAAATATCCTAGCTTTTAGTAAGCTCTATTGATACAATTTCATTATCTTTTTTTCATTCTCGATAGAAATTATATTTATAAATCATATTACGAATAATTTGATTGAACGTAAATATATCCTATTGTACAGTATTGAATTTTTGCCTTAGCATGCTGTTCCAACAGTCGTACATAGAGAGAGAAGTATTCTGAGCAAACATGCATCACCATCTACGACCTCATTACCACTTAACAGGCGGTTAAATTGAAGTCAAGTGTGAGCCCATAACGGATAAAAAAATGCTTTGAAGTTTTGAGCTATCTTTCCCGGTGCCCGATTCTGCTATAAAAGTAGACCTATGAAATTGTTTGATTTTGCCAAAATTGTATTAGTCTTTTCTTTACCTATCTCTATTGTTAAATACATTCCTAATGCCGACAATACTGAAACAAGCATTAAATGATTAATAATTTTTACCTGTGTAACTTTTAAATATTTTATGTACTAAACTATAATGGTGCTTGCACATGAATTTGTTTAATACTTAGGGCTCGTACAAAAATTAGTTTTCGATTTCAACTAAAGTTGTAATAATAATCTTTGGATATTGTGATTTTCAGCGAGACTTTATTTTTTCTATCGATATAATGAGATAATAATGTTTTACTTTCGTCATTAACTTTTCAGTTAACAGTAAAAAATTCTAAACTCAAAACTGTAAATGGGACTCATTATGACTTGATTTTTACATTTCGACGTATTTTTTTAATTTTCCTAAAATTCACAGAACTGGCAATAAATAAAATGACCGAAACGTTCGTAATTAAGAAGGGAATCGGAGCACGGGCTCGCTAAACAATGGAAAATTATCGTTAATTGTTTAAAACAGGATATACTTCATTCAAGCTTTAATCATTAATGATATTGTTCATAGTAAATCGTATTGTTAATTTTTAATTTTATTTACGTGAAGTTTTTTTATTATTATCTTTTATACCAATAAGTAACGTCAAACATGTTTGAACATTTCCATATCAGACAAATACCTCACGTTTATAATATTTCCTCTATAAAAACACACAAACGGGCCGAAAAATCGATTAAACCCGATTTCAAAAACTCAAAATCTTTATGCCATAAACCAATCAATAAAGTAAAATTTATGTTACAAAATTAAAAAAATATTAAACTAGAATTCGATATATGAAGAAATGTTTTTTTTTATTAATGGAATTCTAGTTTAAAGTTCCATTCTAGATCTAATGAAAATTTACGCAAACAATGAATTTTGTAGTAACCCATGTATAGATAATAGAATCAGCGATGTAAAATTCTTCTTATAGATATAATAAGATAGAAGATTTATAGATTACTAGACTTCGCCTGCCTGTAACTCTGGGTGTGGTATTTCAATAAATTATTAGGATCCCCTTTTAGAGTGTGTACCAATTTTCGAGTCCATTGACCCCGAGAATAAAAAGTTCCTTGGTTCCGACTCCTCCTTTTTCCCCAGCGGCTAATTTAAAAAAAAACCTTTCTTAGGGAATATAACATCACAAAGAAGGGCCTAAAGAAAAGAATCTTAGACCACCGGTTTAGACTGTACATTTTATATATGTCAGCGTTTTATATATATCAGTCAGTGATGACTGACATATATAAAATGCTCAGTCTCTGTCAAGACTTTGATTTTTATACTTGTTGACTTATTTTTGAAAAGACGTATTCCATTCAAAGAAAATTAAATTATCTTTTTGATGTTTTACAAAATTATTGCAAAGCTTTTTGATATGTCCGCTGCATGGTGGTGTTTAGGAAACATTTGAATGTTCTTGTTTATTTTAATGGAATAGAATTTTAATAGAAAGTTTTACAGCACTAGAAAAAAAAATCTATAGGTAAATATATTTGTGTCACATCTTTTCAAAGTACTCTCCACCAGACTCTATACAAAGTTTCATGCGCCTGAACCAGTTTTCGTAAAACTTTTGCCAATCCGCTGCAGATACCTCGTTTACAGCCTGCTCGAACGCTGAGAGTGCATCATCAGGCGACGAAAATTGTATCCCTTTTAGCACATTTTTTATTTTTAGGAAGTCCCTCGTTTTGATTGTGGTGTGGGCGGGGCATTGTCGTGGTGGAGCAGTAGCCCGCGGAGCCCTGTGTTTGGCCTCTTGTTGCTCACAACAGAGAAAACTTCTGCCTAGCATTTGGTAGTATACCATTCGGCATTAATGATTCTTGGTTTCGTAAAGGAATTGACACCAAGTAACCAGTCAAATTGAAAAAGCTTCTAGGTTGCTTTGCTTTGATAGGCGTTGATTTGTTTTTAAACACCCACAACTTTCGACTGGCGCTTCGATTCTGGATCGTATTGATAAATCCAGGATTCATTACCTGTAACGATGTCGTAAACACGCCGAGACGAGACTATTTCCAATTTGTCTATCGTATCATGGCATCATTCCACACTTGCCTGCTTCTGAACATCGGTGAGGTTGTGCGGCACCCAGCGTGAAACTATCCTCGGCACCCGAAGATGCACGTGTAGAATCTCGCGAAGGCTTCCTAATCCAATCTGCAGTATATGCTGAATTTCTTGGTATGTAACTCGTCTATTGTCTTTGATCAAAGTTTTCACTACTAGCACGTTTTCATACGTAAAAGCCGTCAAAGGGCGACCACTTCTTTCTTCATCCCCCAAAGTTTGTCGACCGCGCTTAAATTCATTACACCAACGATACACAGTTGCCTTAGAAGGGCCTTCATCCATGAATGCCATTTGACGCTTATCGTACGATTCGTCCGGTTTCAGGCAACACTTAAAATCGTAAAAAATCATAGAGACGCAAATCATTCAATGAGACTCTTCAGCTCACAAAAAAATATGGTGGGAGTTTATAATTTGGAACGTATTTTTACTTATAAGCAATCATATTTCTAAATAAATTATAACTGGCCATTCTCAGATACATAAAAGCTTTTTCTCGCAATAATTTCGAAGTGACCTGGTATAGTAAGATTCAACGCCGTATCAATCCACATTATACACAATAAATCCCATATATAACTCAAAGTTATTTCGGAGCCATTTGTTCGTAAAAATCACCTTTTAATTATTTTGCGGGGCGTTATAAACGCAAATGGGGTATGGGGTAGAGAGGAGGGTGTGCTTGTTAATGGAATGAATGAGCAGGGCTGCCTCTCAAATTGCCGCTTTTAATTATTTCACACCTACATTTTTGTTTTAGTTTAACAAAAATTACTCCGAACTAGGTGCGTTAAAACGTATAATTAGATACTCAGCTACAACACGGATCACTAGATATTTCTAAAAACATTATAAATATATGAAATGTATTCCAATCATTTAATGTTTTTATAAGCGGAGAATAATGTTTCTGTTTAATGATTTAAACAGCCTTACGAGCTTTATGTAGAAAATTAATAATATTTATTTCAATATTACTAAAATGTCTTGACGTTTTCTTATGAAGTCTGTTTGTATCTCTACTAGAGATTATAACTAAACTTAATTAAAAAAATTGACAGCCCTCGATAGCATAGTTAATCAGAGTCTCCGATTGGCGGTCAATCATTGGCACCCATGAAAGACTGACTGCTTTCGGTCACGACAGAAAACCACAGGTGTGGTCTCCTCACCGAAGACCTTTTAACGTTATATTTTATGAATACATTAGATACGTTTGATCTGTACATTAGCGTCGACAAAACGAAATAAAAAATGACATACAAATATGAACGATGCCAAACTACTTTTAGTTTAATTCGTGTATATATTTTTTTACCAGCGATAGGCTATCACTTACGCCAATTTCACATGATTTTAAGTAACAATGAGGTCTTAGATAGTAAAGTGTGTTTGTTCATGGTCTGGCTCTCGTCTGTATGACTGCTAAAAGAGCAGGCTGTTATGGCGGCAAAACGATATTCCTACTCTCATAGGCAAGCGGTAAACCACAGGTCCATGGAGACAGTCTATAGTATAAAATAAAATCACTTGGTGTACCATTATAATTAATGATGTTAAAAAATGTTGTCCGCATTTAAGGTTATCGCTGTTGACTTATATGTGAAGCTAGTAAAGTAAACGAGTATATAAATAGTGTGTTATTATAATACTATATATATATATATTATAT
>DWQX01001064.1:0-31888 GCA_018245475.1 Pharmacophagus antenor
GCACTAACTTTTGGAGTTTTATTCAATATTGTAATTTTTTCAAGGTGGTCTCAAACTTTTGGCCGGCAGTGTACTTTGGCAGAAAAACATTTATACGCAGTCTTTTTGATCAAATTATTAATGTTCTAGGAGAACCTAACTATTTATATTTACTAGATATTTGTACATGTTAGTCTTTATAATTATTCTGTAAGAAATCTACAAAAATCATTTGGACTTGTCCCTCAGTCACTGTTATTTAATTTAAAACGAAAAATTTAAGAAGTATGCATAGACAAAATTTAACAATAATATGTTGTTTTCGAAAGGAATTATTTTTAATATGCTATAAAATTGTCTCGAAATAGAGTGACCGTTTTTATGAAAACTTGTTTAGTTGATATCGCAATCGTTATATTTACTTCAATATGTACCTAAAAGACCCCCGCTAATGTTTGTTCATCACGGTTCAGAGAGCCGTCACGCGAGTTGGTTATAATGCACTCGTTTGTACTTGGTAAGTGTATTGTAGTACTTACACGTTTTATATTCATATAAGCGACCCTTTAACCTATACGAATTAAAATTACTTTTACTGAATTAATTCAGTTTTATCGTACCTAAATTAAACAGATGGTAATGGAAAATGTGAAATGTTCAATGTTTTATATTTTACTCAGAACTAAATTTTAAATCCTTTCTTCGACATTACTCGAAAAGGATGCAGTTAAATAACAACACGTACCTGCGTTGATTTCCACGTACGCGTCAGAGATAAGTAACAGAGCCCAAAGTAACGAATGTACCGATTGAAGCAATTACCGACTTCACTGAATCATTTTCTCAACTAAAAAGTAACCAGAGCTATTCAGCCTAATTCCGTTGAGAAATTATTTATAAGATTACTTTTATTATGTACAATAGTTTCACTATTTAATATTTTCTATAGAAATTTTGGATAAATTTTATTTTTTTTTAAATTATTTTAAAATGAGTAGGTAACAATCTTAGTAAATTAATCGTTTTTAAGCCTTTGCGCTCCAGGCTTCTCTTTCGTGAATTATTTTTCTTATTGGCAATGTGCAAACCACTTGACCTCAATTGATTTATGATCAAATGTCAATAAGGCCGTAGATGATGAAGCGTGCTCGCTGAGAAAACTCTGGCTCTCATATATATGATAGCTGAAATACAGCAATGATATCATGGCGGCAGAGACATTGACACTGATTTTTTCAAATCGAAAAAAAAATAACTATCATAAAAATTTAGAGACAATATAAGTCTTTTTTTGAATGCAAAGGTTTAAATTTATGAATGCCTTTTATTTATAAATTAGCGCCTTGTGTATTATCCACCCTCTGTATTAGAAAGCTCCAGACCAGAGCCATTAAAATTTGTCGGTAAACTTGAAAGATCCACTCTGGAGATCTCGAGTGAAAAGTGTAAGAAAATATAGACATAAAGCTACATTTTATTATTTAACAGATAATGTGTATAAAAATTAGAATTTAGATATAACTTCAAATCTAGTTACAAGTTATAAAACATGTTTTTTTTAAATACTACATATTTAGTCTAATATTTATCCTTTAAAGTTTTTTAATCAAACTTATTATTTCCATTCTAGATTAGTGCGACTCAATACCAACTGATTAAATTATAGTCTCTAGTGCTTATAAAAAAATCATGAATACTTAGTCCGTTTTTATTATTTAAATGTTAAATTATTTCTCTCTGTCAAAACTCACACATTCAAATTGTTCACTCTAGTTAGATATAGTCGTGACTTAAAACTGTTTTTGCGCTTGGTTCCTTATCGGTAACGAATGAGTTTTTGCGATAACATAATAGTGCCTAATTGTTTTCCGGGCTCATTCCCGATAGTCAGTTTAAGTACTCTGTATCGACTTCAGCAGTCATATATTACATATTCTCTATTACTCAGATCATTTTTGTTTTCATTTCAGCTCTGTACAATGCATATATTGTTATACATAGAAGTTGTCTTCAAAATTTTTTTACATTTATTATTACTACTAGTCTAAATAATTTTGTTTAATGCTCAACTTATATATGACATCATAAAGGATCTGTATACCAGTTGAGAGTAATTTTATATTAACTACTCATAAATAGTTTTGCCGTTAATATGTATGTATAGACATATTAAAAATTAAACGTTAAATAAAAATCTTTAACACGGACAGTGTCAATAATAGTTAACAATAATATGTACCTAGTCCGGCCATAATTAAAGTTACACGTTTATTATTTAAAAACTTTCATTTTCTCGCCATTTCATATATTTTTTTTTTGTGTTCATTATCCAAATACAATATGAAATAGGGTGTTAAAGAAAATAGGATTTCAGTGATCGCCTTGCATAAAGTGGGTATGGAGCCGTCGGTCATATTCCAGACACTTCAAAAGCTTAGTATCAGCCGTATGTTCATATATCGTACTTTCAACAGATACAACACCTCCTCTGTGAAAGACCAGAAAAAATCGGGGTGGCCGCGTGCTGTTAGAACTGCAAAGGCTATTAATGCTGTTAAAGCCAGAATTCGTGGAAACCCCATTAGGAAGCAAAAAATCTTACCGCGAGAAATAAAGATTCCCGCTAGGACTCTGTCGCATATTATAAAACAAGTCCTGAAGCTCGGTTCTTATTGTCGATATATAGTACATGCCTTAAATCAATCTTTACAATTAAAGAAAGTGGGTCGATCAAAACGCCTTCTGTCGCGATACGCAGATTAAATACAGAAATATCCTCTTTACCGATGAAAAAATTTTCACGATTAAAGAACACTACAATAAAAAAATTATAAAGTGTATGCTCACAGTTCTAAAGAAGTTGCTCAAGTGGCTGGAAATGTACAACGTGGTCATCATCCTGCATCTGTGATGGTTTGGTGAGACGTGTTTTATCAAGGAATCACAAAACTACATTTATGTGAAAAAAGAGTGAAAACTTCGGCCAGTGTATCAAGATACAGTCTTGGATCGTGTTGTGTAACCATTCAACAATACATTTTTTAAAAATATACTGTAGACTTTCCAACAGGACTCTGGCACCTGGTCACAAGGCACAATCTACTCAAGCCTAGCTTGAAACCAACTTTTTGGACTTTATAAGAGCTGAAGACAGGCCCTCATCAAGCCCAGACCTCAACCCTTTCAACTTTAAATTATGGACAGTTTAAGAGGGCATGGCCTGCTCTAAGCGAGACGACAACATTGCACCTTTTAAAAAATCTTTGGAGGAAGCAGTGGCGTAATTTCCCTTTCAAATAGTTCGTAAGTCTATAGATTCGTGGCCAGACAGATTAAAGGCCTGTATAAAAGCCAAAGGTGGCCATTTCGAATAGAATGCTTTTTTTTTTGCTGAGACTTTAATAATTATATGTAGCTATAAATTTTAATAATATTATATGACATCATAAAAAATGCATTTTCATTTGTAACACAACTATGGCTGGACTAGGAAACATACATGAATTCTTCAAACTTCACCAAAAACCAGGCCTCCTCTGCATGCTACGACACATTGTCAAAATGTCTGATATTTATCTGTCTGTAAATACGATCTATTTACAACACAACTTGTTTAAGCCGCTAAACTAGAAATAAGGTGACGTCCTACAAAAAAGACATGAAATTATAAAGATCATAGTTTCATGTGATTTATACAAAAGTTGTAGAAACCCGCAAATATTTCGTTGATATTTAAATTTTATATATAATTATCCCCCTCAAAATCATTTGTTGATACTCTTTTTTTTATTTATTTATACTTGTGTGATCAGGGACCTCAGTGAACATTTTTTATTCATCTTCCATTTCTCCTTCATCTACCTTTCACTCTCTCCTCTACCATACTTAATACTATTTTCTTTATTTCACTAAACGAAGTTCAAGTATTTTTATTTACTTATCCTTACAACTACTTATTTCTAGACATTTTGTTTATTTCTAAAATTTCTACTTTTGATCTAGCTTATCTCTATCTGTTTCTTAGCATATTGGGTTTTACATCACATCAATAAATATAGTGTTATTTACTTTCTTATTTCTAATTTTTATTTTTACTTATAACTCTACTAACTCCTTTTTTACAGTATTTTATAAAGCTACAACGCATCTCTTTATCACTTATAATTTCATTTAGATTATCTTTGTTTATATTTCTTCCTATTTCCATTTCTAAATGGAATAGTTTAATAATTAATTATCAAAATATATGAGAAAGTTGGAAAGTATTACGGAACAATAATATTAGTTCCGCCACCAGACAGACATTCAAATGCCGTAATTTTAACCGAAAAAGTATTATTAAAACCATTTCTAAGGCAAATTACAGTTTGATTATACACATATTATGAAATATAATTTTGTTTAAAAAATTACAGATGCTAAAAAGACACTGAAAAAAATTCAACACACAAATGTACACAGCTTTCCTTATTTCCGAACCCTTTATGAGACGAAATAAACATAAATTCTCCTCTCATCAAAAATCATAAAAATAGTGAATTTATTGGAAAAATTACTTATTTATATAAAAACAACTAACATGCAATTTTTCTTACTGTAAGTTTATTTACTTATACATCAAAATAGTAGCAAATACATATTAAATTTTAATTTTTATATGGCGATAATTTGTATAAATTAAATAAGTATACATTGACAAAAATTGCCTAATTAGTCCATATATTAAAGTGTAAATGTTAAAATAAAATATTTATAAATGTACAAGTACATTGACCAGTTTGTGCCGTCCCAGCTTAACATTGCCAAACTGGATCCGTGCCACGAACAGGCGCCATGATAATAGGAATTCCATTTTACGATAAGATACCTTGCTCTTTAGAAGACTGGGGAATGACGAAATCATGGACACATGCGAACCGGTTATAAGATTTTTATGAAGATTTTGTATCTGTTTTTAAACTTTAAAACAGTTCTCAGATTTATTTCTTCAGGTTCAAGAATAAAATATTTCTTGAGAAGCCTTTCAATATTAAAACCATTCTCGTTATGTTATCAGACAATGTAAAAAACAGTCAACATTTTTTAAATAAATCTTTTTTCTACATAAAATAGAATGCAAACATCAATAATTTAAAATAAACTATCTTTTGTTTTTTCTGTAAGTTTATGTCAGTTTTGGAAATCTTTAAAGAATTCATTATTTAAAATATGTATAGGAATTTGGTAACGTTCGATTCTAATTTATGCAATAGTCTGAAATCTACTAACTATATATTCTTTTTATGCTTAGAAACGCCACATTCGTAAAATATATAGCCTGTGACAAATTAACAAAACTTAATTTTCCTCAAGTGAAGGTCAGCTCATACACGTAATTTTTTTTTTTTCATTCAGAAATTTTTTTCCAAAAAATCAATGTGAAATATGTAAATTTCCATAACATGTAAAATGAAGTTATATTAAAAATAGTTTTGAATACTAGATTTTTATAGTTATTCATGTAACAAGGAGATATCAAACACATTAAACATTTAAGTAGAAAACAAAGATATGTGCGGTTTAAACAATGTAAGTGAATCATAATAAAAGTATTCATACGCCGTTGTTTTAAATGAAGAAAAAACATTAAAACTGAAAGTTTTGTTGTAATAAAAAATATGAAGCACGGAATAAGTTTTATAACATATATAAACCTATGATCATAGCGTGCTTGTTATAGACAAAACATACAAATAATCATATTTTCATTCTAATAAGAACTCTGTAACTGTTACACCTATGTTGTGTCTCATTCGTTGTAATATCGTATAATCGGTGCTGTAGTTTTATAAGAAACATCTTAAGGTCAGCATTCCTGCTGTTATAAGACTATATAAGAACAAACACGTCGATCTTAATTACAGAAATTTAGTTGTTCTGGATCCACAGCAAATTAAAAAAAAAAATTATTTCAATTGCAAAATTAATAGGGTGGATTAGATCTAAATTTTGTAACTAAAAATGGAAAATATTCAAACTTTCAACATATGTGATCATGATTAAATCAACTTATAATTGCCCATTGCTGGACAGGCGCTTATGTACATTTAAAAGAAATGTAACTAACAAAATGATAAAATTATTGTTGATTCCTTTTTACGCTTTTTTTGTTTTTGGGGGTGGGAGGGAAATCTTTTAAAGATACCCTGGCTTTTGTATTATTGTCAGAGTTATTTGGTAAGTTTTCGCTTTAGTATTTACAATAAAAAAGCTACTTCAAGATTGTTAGTAGAAGTAATGACAGATATTTTAAAAAACAAAATGTCCTCTTATTTGTTCATCATTTATTTTTAGTTATCACTAACTGACAAGTGTTATAAGTTTAACCAATGTATATATGTATTTCTATGGAATCGTAACTTAAAAATAACCAAAATCTTTCTTTATGTTTGGTGTTTCGATAATGAGTAATCAGAAAAAAATCTGCTAGGAAGAGTTTTAAATTTACAATTTAATATTATTACTGTTTTATAATCTGCCCCTGATCTATTTCGTGCTTATAAAAACTCAATTTCATGTGCATTATTGAATTAACGGTAAACGGAGAAACTTTAAGAAATACAAAGTGATACTTTACATAAGTGTGTTTATAAATACGTTGTAAAAATCTTATAGCACGACATTTAATTACTGTTTCAAAATATACGCACACTCGCCTTATTAAATTTGAATAATATCGCACTAATTAAATTTTAATCGGCGATTTTATTTTATCAAGGTTTGACCACGAAAAACTATTACTTGTCATAAACATAAAAATAAGGAAGATTAACTAAAATTTAGCATTAGTTCCGACTAGGCAAAAGAGTGAGGAAGCGAATTTAAAACAAATTATAAACAAAAAATATAATAAAGGTACATGTGCACATGTTGGTGATATATTATAGGTATCAACCATACAATACAAATCAAAAACTTACTAGAGTTGATTAAAATGAACTATGTAATATACAATTCTTCAGAAAATTTCCGGTTTAAAAAATTAACACGTTTTAAAATAATAAAACAATTAGAAATTTATTTTCCATAGCTTAAAACGATGTGCAACTATTTAAATATAATACATTACATAAACGGAATAATAATAATATTATAAATGGAATGGCATTTCAGATTACATTTTTATCTCACTACAGCAGGCAGCATTCCAGTCAACTCAATTTCATAGGACCCAGTTCTTTGCTGCTAAGTACTTTCAAAGTGTATAAAAATATCCTATGAATGCATCCAGTCGGTATCTATGATGTTAACAAGGTCGGTAAATGGGATAAATTTACATGGCAATACGCTTTGTACGTGATGATGTAATGCCTACGGAAGTTGTTAGTGTTTTATTCGATCATTATCAATGTGCTTCGATAAATAATATTAAATATGTAAAACATATTTCATAAAATTGTATACATTGGGCGCCAAATAAAACAAATTAAAAATTAACCACAAAATCATTTCACCATTCAAAATTTCCGGTGAATGCCTAATTGAATAAAAAAGTACCTATACTTTTTGAATTTGAAATATTTTTGAAACAGTCTGTCTTCTTAGAAATCAATGACGAAATATCCCAGGTTCAATTCAAGGACCACATGAAGGCAAAACAAATGTATTATCAGATTAGAAATGAAAAAAGCAAGTTATAACCGATTTTGTTTTCGTGAGAAATAGCAATAAATAAATGAATGTTAGTTATATACACGTGAGTAGAATGTTTGAGAATTTTTAATTTAGTATCGTGCGAAAACTGTTTCAACAATAATTCACACAGCAGTAATCTCTACTGCGAACAATAGCAAAAGTTACTAAATTTCTATGTACAATATATATGTACTAAACAGTTTTATGATCCAATCAAAACATAGCCTGTAAAGAACACTGATCAAGTAATCTCCGTTGAAGTTAATAAACAAAATATTTAGCTTTCAATGAGTAAGAAGAATTATCAACAAACTATTAATAAAAATGAAAATCATTCAATCTAAATCAAAATAAAACTCAACGAAATGAAATTCGAGTATGTGAAAAAGAAATAAAAATACTTAAACTTTTTTATTTATACATTAAAATAATTTATTTAATATTTAAAGATAACAAATGCAACAAGGTCTTGTATATACACTTAGTCTTAGGCTCATATTTTACCACCAAAAGAAAGCATTGGTTTCGTAGATTTGTTGTACACAAAAACATGAACATAAATTACCAACAATGAGTTTATTTACAAATATTATATTTAACCTCTGTTTTTGAAGCTTAGTCTTGTTAGAATACTATGTTTTATATTTTGCACTTAAATATATAAATCGCATAAATTTTACGTGCTGTGCAAGTAGAAAAAGCCAAACAACTGACTTTAACACTACATTGACCCATATTTCGTAGGAATAATAACTTGCTGTGAAAATATATCAATCAAAATTGTCTTTATTAAAGGTTAAAAACAGAAGTCGTAATTTGTAAGTGTTATTACGCTTAAAATGTATGACTAAATTTTTTGGATTTTTGTTATATTGTTTCATTGAAATTTTTTTTTATTTTTATTACTAAATACAATTTTTTATCCGCAAATATCTTTGACCTCAATGTCACCTGATTAATTAAATTACAATGAGGTAGCAGATGCCCAAAAAATTTTATCACCATTCAAACTCCATTAGTTACGTCATCCAAAATTTAATCCAGGGCCTCCGTGTAACAAGGTAAGCTGTAAGCGCCATTACACCACAGAAGCAGTCAGTAGTGTGTTAGTTACATCACGTAATTAATTTTTTCTTTCATGTAGCTAATACATAAACTGTATTACTATTAAAGAAGTAAATAGACTATTTACTACATCGACTAAAGCTGAACTTGTTAGAATCTTTTATTTACAACGCACGACGGACAAGGACAGATCCGTGTGATGAGAATATAATTAACACGATCTTTATCTAGCTGTTCTGGCTTCTTTAACTTAATATAAACAGATGTTACAGAATTAATTCATTCGATTACCTTGTATAAATAATAATCATGACTACTTGTCTATAATTACTTAAATTTTACTATGTTTTACATGTAAAAAGGAAAATTAGAAGATACGAATATTATATTAACCCATATCCCTCCAGGAACAAAAAAAAATATTAATGCAAAAATAAAACAAAATATTTCAATATAACGGCCAATATTTCTGGGGAAATACTACGATTAGTACTATAAATCATAACATTGCAATGCTTTTTGACAGTGATACTAAGTAAAGCGGTAACCAGAGCTTGGCAGCATTACTAGCGAGTAGAGTGATAAAGGTTAAATGTTGTAACCTCATTTGACTGCTATCTCTGTAAGCATCAGAGATTATTTATTACCGATAATCTCGTACAATTCTGTTCTCTAGTACGATGACTTACTTTTGCTAATCACAGGAAATAGATACATATTTTTAAGTACATCTTTAGAAAAAAATATATTTTATATTCATTTTCATTTTAAAGTTACCGCTAACGCCCAAAAATGGAAACTTCTTATAACATATTTATCCACTCCGGTGTTGAACAACAGAAAACACGTAAAAATTCGACGAGTTAATCCAATCTATCACTTAATATGAACAGGTAAATTCAATGTAAAATGAAAAATACCTAACAGAGATTTCGAGGAGATGGTAACGTGTCTCCGTAGCATTGTATTCCCGGCGTATTAAGAAAACGATAAAGGCATCTCATGCCTGACTTGGAAGGTAGCTAAAAGAGACAAAGAGCATTAAATTTGGATGTTCTGGTCGCATAAGAGAACCCGTGTAAAGGTCCTGTGTTGGCTGCATCACATAGCGATAGTTGTACTCCCCCAGGGGCAAAAAACAAAGAGTGGGGAACGCCGGTGCGTTCTGTAGCAAATAATTTTTTTTGAACTCCCATATGATTTGATCTTATCCCTAAAATGTAGGTTTTCCAAAATCTCTATTTGTGAATCTTTTATTTGATAAGAAAATACTCTATATATAAATAGTACCTAAAATCGAATGTGGTTAAATCAAACACTAATCATTTAAATACAATAAAAAAATGAGACACATAAAGAGCACTGGTGTTGAATGTTGCCATCGCGTATTTCGCATCAATATTTTTGTTTCCTATAGGCCTTTTATTTATTAATAATTAGAAATTGTTAACAAAATAAATAAACAAGTCACTGTAAATAAATGCAACATTATTACCTATAGTTCTGAACTATAATGTCACCTTTGTTATTAACATCTTAAAAAGTTTAGTTACTACCGCATAATATAAATATTAATGAACAATAGAAAATGCTATAACAAATCACAAAACGCTTACGTAAGTTTATAAACTTACTATTAGTACATATATTACAAAGAACAGTTTCGCATTTATATCTGTTCTATTACATAAATACAACATATTGATTCATTTTGTTTAAGTGAAAATTTAAAAGCATCATTATTTTCATTAGAATATTATATTATTTTACTTACATGGTAATAAAAATAATGATACGTACCACCAAACCATACCACTACCACCAAATATAATATTGTTTTAAACAGAAAATATCCTTGTTTCCAGTTATTATTTTTATTATGGTATTTCTTACTCGTATATCGATTAAAAGGAATACAGAAATGTATGCAATTGATATGCATAATAAAAAGAAATGATAGGCAAAAGTAAAAACTGATTTCACCAGTAGCATTGATGTGGACTATTCGACATGAACGTACAATGCCGCAAGACGATGTCGATTTGAAAGTGAGGTTGGGTGACGTTAGGACACGGACTTTCGTAAATTTCTAATTTGTATGAGTCTTCACAAAAACGCCATTTATCTTAGTACCCTAACTCGTGGTTGAGATATTAAGCAAAAATTAAAAATATATGAAACAAAACAAATTAAACGTATTTACATACTATCAGATGATTATATTACAAAAAGTTAGTAAATACCTATATTGTTAGTATGTCTTTCTTGCCCGAGATCCCACAGCAGCATCTTTTACTGTCTCCAAATAGTGGTGTGCAAACATTAATTAATCTTTCGGTTTGAAGGACGCTGTAGGAAATAAACGTATCGAGTGATCGCCTTGAGACATTTGTAATCTTATTATTCTAGTAGTTTGTGCATCGATTCTTGCTGTGTTAACATCCTCACCAGCACCTTATTTCTATAACAGTCTGGTTTGTTGTATAAAATAAATAGCATTTTGGTTCATGTAAGTAATTTACAAAACTTATTGTATGTTATTGGTTGTAGTACGAGACCACATAGTAACAGTTATTGTTTTAGAGTACTACTAATATGTTCTAATTAGTTCAATACTAATATGGTCTAAAACGACACCCGTCGACGCAAATCGTCCTATTTTACTATCTATGCAATTATCGCCCTAACGTTTGATTATCATTTAGTATAATATTGGTATCGTATTATAGAATTTATGCTGGTACCGAGATATAGCAAATTTAACTTGGACTCAATTATGATAAAATATATAAAACTACAATTCATTACAATAGAATACGCTGACAATCATTCTTTGGAATAATTTTATGTAAATTATTATCGCACAAGAATTGAATTTTGGCTTGGTTCTAGTAAAAAAGAAAATAGTTACCTATATAAGTCTAGATAATGAAAAACCGTCTCCAGTGTAAAACAAAATATTACAACGTATACTAGTGATAATAACATTTCACGATAATAGTTACGTAAATATATAAACATTTAACTTATGAACATATATGTTTTCACTAGTCAAACAGAAATGAAACGACAGATAGTCGGTGTTCTGTCACTTGTTATGTGATATTATCGTAATATTTTATTTTCATTATAGCAAAATGTTTCCCGTGAGTAATACAATATTACAGCTCGAGGATTAGGATGCGTTTGTGGCATGTTAACCAGCACAAGAACTTTTCCTTTTGTTTTGAAGTTAAAAATTAGCAAATTTTATCGAATAATAATTACAAAAAATACGACATACTTGTTATACAAAGACCTGTGTTTTATTTAATCTGTATTATACATAGTTATAAAAATTAATAATTTACATGCTAAAAAATTACAAGACCTTTAATGAGAAAAATTGTTATTATAGATTCTCTATTTAAACAAATCATTTGCAATTTTTATTTCAGAAATCATAATCTACTAAAAAAATATTTTATACAACATAGAAATAATGTGCTGAATCGTCTAATACTTCGCATCTGGTTTTCTTGCCTGGACTGATCAAAGCCATCATTTATATCATGTTTATAGAAACTTTGGCATAGCAATAAAAAATCTCGTGATACTTTATGGGACTTTTAAGTAATTTTTGGAAAAATTAACTAACAACTATCAGTATTTTATTTCATTAAATTTTAACTAAATATATTTCGAACAATTCATTTGAAAAATATTGACAAAGTATGGTATTATAACAAAGTATAGTATTAGGACACATTAAATATGAAATATATTATAATAAAGCATTGCCTAGCAATCACCCTAACAATCGGATCTAAAAAACATTTTAAAATTTAGATTTTATTCTTTAAAAAATAATATTATTTTTTAATATTATAATCTGCCATATAATCTTTTGCACTTCAGTATTTACTATGAAGAAATAAAATAAGCCAGTGATATTGCAAGAGTTATCTATTTTATTGTTTCATATTGTTATTTAAAAATTTTTTATCTTGTTTTTAAATATAAAAAAGTAATATACAAGACGCAGTTATTAAGCTGGAGATCTAAATTTTCGAAATGGTGATATTACTTTCTGTGCCGATTTTATTACAGTCTAAGTCTAATTTAATTTCATACGTATAAAAGTTTTTTTCGGGTTGAAGCGCTATAAAATTTTAATTTTAACATTACAGATAGAGATAAAATTGAATCAGAAGATGGAGCAAATAGAACGTTATACATAACACCTTCTGTGTTGTGAATAATGTCCTCTTATAGTCCGTGTACAATTGGCTGTTCTTAACTGTTCATTAAAAAGCGTGATATTTGTTTGATTAATCCGGATAATATTTAGATTAAACACTAAAATTTTATTTTGTATCAATAGATTTTAAAGACATTTTCAATTTTGTTATACTAAATAAATATTTTAATTACATATAAACTTAGTGCAATCGATAAAAAGTAACAAAACCTAAATTGAAGATAAGAGCTTGTTGATAAATTTAATTACATTTGAACCTAACTGCAAACCATTGACGGATATTTATCCTAAGTGAAATAAAACATCTTTCGTAATGTTCTCCTGATATAAAATACTAGTATTCTACTGCCTAATTTAATAAAAGTACATGCTATGATCAAATCAAAAATTACTTATTATACATATTTTAATTTTATTTTTCTATATTCGTATTTCACATCAATTTCATGGTCATTTTGAGGACAAATAACTATGAATGTTTTTATAATATATTTTACTTTCATTAATATAACAATTCCTTAATTATTTCAAATCGTAGTGTTAAATGATGCATATCATGCATGCCCTTATACCATTCACTTGCTTTTAAAAATAACAGTGCCTTGAAGCTATTTTATCGATTCGCACACAGTTCATGGTAATGTTACTGAATTGTTTATGAGTAGCTCATTCTCTGCAACTTGAGTGTACTTATAACATTTTTTTTTTGCTTGTTCAGAGTACGGATTAAGCCATGACGTAGTCTTCATATTAATATTGTGAGCGACTAAAGATGAGCTAGCGATAATTTATCCACGAATAAGGTTCAAAACTCTCTGCTAACATGAACTGTAACAGTAAATTAAGTAAAAAAGTAAAATGAGTTAGGTTGAAGTCATTGTACCGAATTGCGTTGTTCTTCGAAGTGTATACTTTGATCCAATGACTAAATATCGGTCCTTTTGCATTTCTTATACAATTTTTTTATAAGATTAGATCATAATAATATACTCAATACTATAATATATACCCAATAACATAATAAAATATAAAAAATAAAATACAAGTTTTAATTCACGGAAATTTTCTGTATTAATTATATGTTATAAATGTTTATACATTAAAAAAATATGTGTTCTATATTAATTTACAATTTTTTAAATAATAAATATTAATACACATTAACCTTGAGTTATAATGTATTGAAACCATAAGTTATCAACTAAAGTATAAATTAAGAAAAGATTTATGTTAATTTGTACAATGTAAATAGCTAATTAAAGGTCAATTATTTTCATATTTTTTTATTTGTACTTAATAATTTCTCGAAGTTACTGTGAAGAAATAATAGTCTTATTCTCAATGCTACTTCAATCAATTATAAAATAATACGAGTCTTCAACTATTCTGTCTAAAATCAGTAACAGTCAGTCTATAATAAATCACAAACACAGCCTTCATGTGAATATTGTTTACAACTAAGCAGTATTACAAACATTTACAGTGCTGCAAGTTTCTATTTAGTTTCTAGAATGCAGGTCTATGAAGAGGCAGCCGTCACTGTCTTGACTCTACCTTTATCACTCTAATCATGTGACATATCTTGCACAATTCATCACATCCCCATAGATGTATTGACTAATAAATCACCATCCAATAGAAGTCTATTTGACATTTGCTGTTGCGAAGTTATTGTACGACAATATAATATGTCTGACGTATATAAGTAATTATTAAAAAAAAACGTTTAATATCAACTTCTTACCATTTGATTTCATTTTATAATCAAAAATCAACAACAGCTAATATAATATGAGTAACTATAGTTTTTTACAAGCAAATTTTTTCCATGTAAATAAAATTATGCATCAAAAATTGATTAAATATTGTGTACGGTGTTATTTTAATTGAGAAATCAATTTATATACAGACATAATTGGAGGACTTATGTTATCTGATTCTCAAACATTTCCTGTGGATGTTTAAAAAAAGAAATAACGTAACTAACAGCTTTGTAATAATATACCAAGTAACAGGTAATAAAATTATGTAGTAAAGTGATATTATAACAGACCAAACAATTGATACTTTAAAGCGTCAACCGTAACATATAAGTATTCATTAGAGCATAAAACTGTTGAAATATTTTTTACTGACAGTGATAACAATGACATGTGCGTAAAAATATTTTTAAGTGATTTGAAATCGAATACCAAATATCTATTAAAACTATTCTATTCCTGAATGTCAGGTGCTTCGATTTATTCAGTGATGTCATATTCCGCATAAGACATATGTGACCCTTTCCGAATTCGTAAAATATTTAAAATAAAATAAATATATAAAACTAACATTTTACCTTGTACATTAATTCTATATTTTTACATTCAGTTACAATAATATCATGGCGTCTCGGTTGCATCATGGATGTCAAGCATAATCTATATAATGAATACATACAATTTATAGTAAATGTTTATAGTTATTTTATACACAAAAATATATGAAAATAAATGTTGATTTGGATTTCTATTAAACCAGTTAATAACCTATTTTTAAATCGATTTAATAATTAGGGTTTGCTTATGTAGTACATTTTATGAGTTCATGGATGTTAATTTTATAAGTTATGAATTAAAACCAAATATATTAATTATTTTTTATCTATATTTCTATCTCTATGAATAATAAATTAAATGTTGTGAAATACAGACAGAAAACAGTGAAGAATTTTGTACGAAAAAGAATAGATAATTAATGAAAGACCAGTTAAATCAGTCTCGATTTAAGATAATACGGATTCACAGCTAAAATCTAAAATAATGTAGTTTTCCTCTCATTTTGTAAAAAAAAATTGTAATTTATGCGCCTAAATTTTATTTTTCTAGACAGATTCTGTGATGTCCAAAGGTAATATTTATTATTGTAAAGGTACTAAAAATGCGGTTTTCTCTGAATAAGAATTGGCACGTTCACCCCAAACAGTTCATTACATAATTACGGCCTCAGAGATTATGATTTCTACAATCCATAAATGTTCTTTCTTCTGAACGACAATAATATAAAAACAAGAGTTTGTTAGTTCGTTTTAGTAAAAGAACAGCGAATAAAGCAAAAAAGACCAAGACATCCTGAATAAATTCCTAATGTTAGAAATGTAACGTACATTTATCCCTTCATATAACTCTTGAAAATATCTTTAAAGAGAGCTAATTCTTCGTTATATACGAACGATTGTTAATTCAAGATATTGAATTCAACGTTAAACTTTGTTGAATAGAGTTTAATAATAATTATTAATACATTTAATAAATTGAAAGAAAGTATATTGCACTTGATTTACATTCTACAGAGAATTAAATTAATGAAGACTTATAAGATGTGGGTATTATGAAAATTACTGCAGTTTATGCATTTGTGGTATTAAAAGAATTAAAAAATTCTAATTTATATACATATCTGGATAGTTATTCTTACTGAACATTATTATTTTTACTTACACGTATAAATTATTAAAAAAGCATTACGTATAATAAATAATTATTAATGATATTTTCTTACATGACAAACTATTTTGCTTTATATTACTTAAAGCTTATATAAAAACAAATTATACGAATTAACAAAATAATGAACTAATTGCAAGACATCCAATGAGTATGTCCTTGACAATGAGTTAGGAACTATCTGCAATCGCAGTGTTTTACCATTGCTTAACCCATATCACTCACCTTCGACATAATCGTTAGGATTTATTGTGTCCTTTATAACACCTAAACGCCTTTCTCTTACTCTTCCATGCTGGAAAAGCCTTAATGAAACTGGTTTGAGGCAAATGTATAATACTGAACACTGTTTCAACCGCGCGAATATTCGTATCACATTCTCGAAACGCCGTATCGCAACGAAGGCCCGATCAATACTGGGTAATGAGTACATTCAGTGCCGGCGGATAAGGTAAAAAACAGCGATACGCTACGCGTGCGCGCGCAAACTGTTGTTGACTGAAGCGCATGTGTAAATGCGACGTGACGACTAACCCGCCCCATAGTCCTAGTACCACTATGTATCACCGCGAGGTCATAGCCAGCAAGCTTCGCTAATTAAAATCTTAGACAGTAATTAGATTGCAGTATCAATCTTTGCGAGCTGAACGCAAAAGTTATTATTTCAATTCCATATTGCTAAGTGGAATTATGAAATAGAGCGTCACTGCTATTGCATACAACATCGTATCGTGCCGGTGGTCTACTTATTGAAATCATGTCTTACCACACAGTTTTTATATATTTAACACGTACAGTAAAAGATTTATCTATTATTCAACAGTTGTAATGTTTTTTTGTTTTAAATAAAAAACCACAGATAATCACTACATATATCTTTTTGAGGTCGATAAGTTTTGTCGCCTATTTTGTTTTCAGTTTTGTTGATTGATGAAGACCCTGGCTTACCCCAAAACCGATCGCATAAATACATAATATTAAAAGTTAAATTAAAATTCAAATATACTTTATTAGGCCTGCACAGCTTTTTAATGGTCACACTTGTTATTTCTAGCGCCGTATTCAAAAATTTTGGATCTCTTGAGATTAACCAGGCAAAAAATCAAAAAAGATAAGGAAAATAATCATAACAAATAAAAATATATTGTAATTTAATCGTTTTTAAGAGATAATTTCTTTTCAGACTATTTTTTTTTATTTGCCGCACGTTAAATTTCTTGTTAAGGCCGACTGATTAAAATAAATTAAAAGTAAAAATGATAAAGTTGAGAAAAAATTGCCAGTTAAAAAAAATATCTCTTATAAGTGTAACTAAGTTTTAAATTCCGTATAGTATAGTACAGTATTACATACTAAACCTTTCATGGAATTAAATTTTCTTAGAATGGAATAAACTCGCAACATAATAGATTTTTCTAATGGGATTTTATGGAAGATATTGTTTAAAAATTTTTGTGTAATTTTCTATTTGATTGGAATTGGTTGAACAACTGTGCTGTTGTATAAAGTTGAAAGATTACAGTATTATGTGATGATTTCTAAGAGAAATTGCATATCTAGTTTTGGTAAAAATATTATTTATCATTTTTGATCTACACTCATATCATGGCGTGGTGAAGCCGCAGAAACAATAAGTTTTGATTAAACTCAAACAGTATTCTTGCACACTACAATCAACATAAGATATATATAATCAGATCGAAGGCGGTTAATGTGGTTTGATACTTCAGTTTACGTAATCTTAATACAACATTATATCGTAAAGGCATTTATAAAAACTTACTCTATTTTTAATATTTGTTTAAGTAAATAAAAAAAATAACAAGAATTAAATCTTTACTAACTTCATTTAATATTTCTTGCCTCATCCCTGTCTTCGTGCACATGACATATATATATATAAAGAAGAAAGGAAGGGAGAAATATAAATACAAATTCCAAGAACATCGATTTATGTTCTGCATTTTTTATTTTACTCAAACTTTTATATTGCAAAATGTATATAGCTCAGCTAAGCTTCCAATGTTTAAATCTTGTACAGACGAAATTTGATAACCTTATTATTAAATAAATATTTGAAGCACAAAGGATCTAAGTTCAAAGTGCTGCTAAGATAAGATCCTAGATCCCCATTACATAAGATTGGACAAGATATTTATTTCCAGATCAAACCTTTTCGTATCCTTTGCTATAATAGAAGAAGTAATAAAATAATAACTTAAGACGCTTTCGAAATTAGCAAAGGATTAGACAGATTAAAAATAACTTAAATGAAGAGCTTGAAATGTACTATGTACCATGAATTTACAATTTGTATTTGAGACAGTATAAAGTATCTTAATATTACGGATAGACTATTATTTTTTTATATATATTTTTTTTGATAAACGGTAATAATTGTTTGTTTAAAATATGTATTTCGAATTTATATTTTTTTTTAGAATGAAGTGAAAGAAAAATCTTTATTATGTTTATGATTAAAATATTTTTTATTAAGGGCTAAGGATCTACTATTATTAGAAGAAATGAACGACCGTTAATTTAATTCTTATTACCCTTCTATTGTCTTCAACTTTTATATTCGTTTTACGGTATTTCTGTCCATTATGGGAACATCAATCCCATCATACATTATTTTTCAAATCTATGGTTTTTTCTTATTGTTAATATAACACGTTTAAAGTAGTTAGTCTCTTAGTTCCACTAGCGTTAACTTGACACTGACAGAATGGAGACAGCTATCGTTTTTTTTACTTAAGAATAGTGTTAATCGATGTTCAGTATTAGTACAGTCCATATTTTTGTTAATTAGTCATTGTTTTTCATGTCTTTATTTCTCTCACCTATATTGTACAAGTTAAAGAATGATTTCTAACAAATTCTATTTATTAGAAATATGTTTTAGCTTATGAATTCTGTGTGCTGAACTTTTAGTAATATTACAACAATGGTTTTAAGTACCCTAACAATTCAAGATATTTTTTGTTTTGGATCAAATAAATCGAATAACAAAAAAGTAGATAAAGATGCTTTTCTACCTTTTTTAATTTTACCTCTGTTATTATTAACCGCAACGATATCTGGTACAATAACAATAATTAATATGATTGTTATTGGTATGGGAGCACTGTATGTTCAATCAAGACCTCGTCAGAAAAACAGGTAATCTTTTAATTTTTTAAAATAAATTAAGAAACATTATAAAGTTAGTATAACTAATTATCATTTTCGGAGAAATGATCTTTAGGATGCAGTATATTTTAACTGCTTTTATCAGTTAATTTCATAAAATTTTGAATCCAAAAGAAATGACATATACATATTTTTTACCTAACAGAGATACTCTGATTACAACTATTTGATGTTCTGTAATATGCATTTGTCACTTTAAAACATATCATATTGATAAAATGATTTAACATATGCAGTTCACAAATTTAAGTAACTTATAGTGGTAATAATTATATGCAACTGTAGATGCCAATGCTTCTACTTACTTTGTCAAGTTTGTTTAATAGTAATATTAATAATAAAATTCTAACAATTTGAGGACACATATATAAACTTGGACTAATGGTGGTGATGATGTTATATATGAATCTTTGTCTCATATCTTGAGAGGTCTAAATTAAATTTTTAATATGAAACGAGGTAACCATGACATTTGTATTGTTAAGAATTTATCTACCCAAAACTACATTGAACTCAACATCTAGATATAAAATGTCTCACTAGTCCAATAAAGGCAATTGTACATAGTTTCAATTTTTTTGTGACTTATTAAAAAAATTTAAATTACAGATCTCCATTCTTTTTCTCATGGACATTGTCCTCTGGAATTTGGATGTTCTTAGTTTTTGAGATTGCAGTGCTAAGGTTACTAGAAATAACACAATTGGAGAATTTTATTTTTATGTTATTACTGTCATGTACATGTTATTTTTTTTACAAAGTGAAAGCTATTGCTGATTTTGAACTGGCTACAGGTTCATCAAAAGGAAAAGAATACAGGTATTATATGATCTTTGAGTAATATTCACAGTGAAACAGTTATACATTGTACAATAAACTTGACACAATGATTTGGCTCTTATTCATCTAAGCACCATTAGTCATGACACAGATTTTGGATTGATTGGTGGCATTGTTGTAAGTCGACTACAAGTTATTGGGGTATAATACTATCATTTTAGTTTATAAATGATCAAGAAAAAAGAGATTTGTTAAAATAATAATGTTATATAATTCAATTGCATACTACCTTATACATATGGGATTTGTTCTATTAGAATCTTAAACTAACAATTAGTTTCTTCTCTTGTAATATTTCCATTTAAAATTTTTCAATCTTTATTAAAATGTATGCATAATTGATAACATATTTTAATGTTTTTTTTTTCGTACACCCCTGTTGTATATTTTACAGGGCCTGGGCATTTAATTTTTTTTTGTATCCTATATTTTAATCTCGCTTTCACTCTTTTCTTCTTTCATACTCATACTAATTTTTCACTTACACATCTTCCTTTTTCATACCACATTCCATTTCCTTCTATCATGTCTCGCTTAAATGAGGAAGACAGATTCATTTTATTTTATTTCATACAATTTTCCTTAATTTCAACTTATTTTTATACATTAATAACTTATTTTATTTCACTTTTTTATTTTGCTTTTCTTTCGTCTGACATTACAATTTCTTCTTATTTTGTTTTAAACAAATATATTTTATTTTAATATGTTCCTATCATTATATTTATAATAATTTCTTGCAGCCCAGTTTTAACATCTGATTCACATTATTGTCAAATTTGTCAAATTGAGGTTAATGATAGATTTTTTCACTCAATATGGTAAGAGTATCTGTTTATACTTATTAAAAATATAAAATTTGTGATCTGTATATAACTTGTTTTAATTCATGTTTTAGGTGGAATTGTTGTATCCTTAGGCAAAATTATATTTATTTCTTAGCTGGGCAAATATTTGCATTTTCTGCACTACTATTTGGAATTAATTTGGGTTTAACAACTGTTTGTCAACCATTTTTAATTTATGAATCCATTCTTTTACCTGAAAATTGTGAGAATGTGTACTTCGAATTTCAGTAAGTATTTTTCCATATTATAAGAGGCATTTTCAGATTATAAATAACTACATAAACAATAACTTACTTTTTATTATTGTTTCATTACCAGATTGTATAGATGCTGTTTTACCATGTTTTATAACTTTTCATCATGCATATAACAATTATAATTCCCTGTCCATGCAAAAACACTTTATGATGTTTAAATATTACAACCTTTAAACATTTATCATCATAGGTAGGCTCTTTAATGGAGACACTGAAGTGGTTGTGGTGTTATTTATTTAACAACTAAAGCCCATGACTGTATTTGCCTATATAATGAGAGCAATATGATGTCCAACAGACATGCATCATTCTTGAATTGGTTCTTTTTTATTAAAAAATATAGTATTAGTGGAATAACCTTTCTTATTGTCCTTTATAATGAATTGGAAGACCCAGGCAAAGCTTGAGGTTTCCACCACACTTGTACTTTGCCAGGTGTTAGAATTATAACAGAAAAATTAAAGTATCTTAGGTTTATCAGTGTTAATACATATTGAAAACAAAACCTAATAATTTTTCTTTTCAGGACTGCAATATCATTTGTATGTTGTGTTTATGGGTTAGGATATCTTAGTGTAGTTACTTTCGTATTAATACATCACGTCCTAGCATTTCTTCCAAAATATTTGGGTGAGTTACAAACGTAATAAGTATTTAATGATGAAATGTTGTTTACATTTAAAAAGATAAATTTTCAGCTCCGCAATGGAAGAAATTTATTAATGTCTAAATGCTTTATTTAATCAAAGAGAAAACTACTATAACAATTTATAGTCAAGGCAAGTAAATGTGTGTGAAAAAATATAACTTTTATTAACTAAACGGTGAAACAGAATAGTTTACTACATTGTATACATAAATATCATACTACGTACTCTTGCACTAAACTATAACTGATATTAAATATAATTTCGGTATGCATATCAGTACTAAAAGCTTTAGCTTGTCAATTCACGAGTATGTCAAATTTTACCGTAGATTAATAATGCTAGGTGCTCTATTAAATGTAAACTTAAGAAGGTAAAAGTTTTTTTTCTTTATTTTCTTGATTTATAATTTTGAAATATTTAACAATTTTTTTATTTGTTATTTAGATATAATTACAAAATATAAGGACATGAACCACATCGTAATTGAACTTTATTTTGTTTTGTAAACTTCGTAAAGATTTACTTCTGTTTCAACATGTTAGAGATTTTCTAAGACAAGAAACGGAAATACCTGAAGCATTTATGAGAAAAGTTAAACTCCCCGTGTAGAAACAAACCTATATTCCGTCACCTGCCCTTATTCCTCACAAGTTCTCGTAACGGTAATTTCACAACTTATGTTTTAACTTAACTGTGGATATATTAGCAAGCGATAATTCAAGTATACATAAAAATATATGGTTTTTTGATAAATTTAAACTACTTTTATTTTATTAACATAATATTAATAATATCATATTCCTTGTAAATGTATTTTGTATATTAGTATTTAAGGTTTGATTGAATATAAATTATTATTAAATGCTTTAATTGATTATAAATATTTAGTTCTAAGATGATCCTTCATAATTATAATACAAAAATAATTTACGTAATTTGGTTAGAAAAAAGTATAATTTGTATTATAAATCATATTACATATTTCATAAAATACATGTAACCTTTATTTCGGTACATGATTTATAAATTTTTGGTCCAGTTTTTTAAAAAGTTTATCATCAAACTGCTTGTTTCTTAAAATTTCGTAAGCAACAAAGAATCCCAATAGATTCGACATGTCATTACCTATATTATTCGCTGGATTACGCTGAAGTCTGCTGCGCTGATGCCTCTCTTAAGTTTTTAAGTAAATAGAATCGTCTCTCCAATTCTGTTAACTGTATTCGGTTTATTTTCAGTTTATGGAAATATAATATTTCTTCTTCCTGTTCTCATCTTAAATTTTTTACTCTCCGTAACCGCAGATCTTTCAGAACACTACTCTGTTTTCCATCTTATACGATCCATTTGCTCTTAAGCATTTGAAAATGTCAAGTTCCCGTCAACGGTTTGTTCTAGTCAAGTTTAGTTCCCCCCGCGTGCGTGATGGTTTCCTGGCGGCTGTAATATCATAGAAGAAGGCGAAGGAAAACAATTCCAGACTCAATACCAGCCATGTAGGCATGGCAGGTACACATCAACCATTATATATTCAGGAGTACTTATCACCTACTATGAAAGCACTCCATGCCGAAGCGCACAAAAAGGATAAAGAAAGAAATTATAAAATTATTTGGGTTAAATCGGGAAGAATATACATGCGAAAAACGGAAAATTCCAAGTACATCCTCATCAGTAATTCTAAAGTGTTAGATACATTAGATTGATTGAGAATTAATTGGATTACACTTCTTGTAAATTTATTAAACAGGTGTTGGTGATGTCTCTTATCCAAAATTCTATTCTATAAAAATGTACTACCAGAATGTACGCGGACTCCGATGTTATATGTCTGATATCCGGCTACAAATATTAAATAATGGACTTGATAATTTTCACTGAAACATGGCTTAATAATACATTCTATGACTCAGAATTATTCGATCCCTGCTATACAGTTTACAGACGAGACAGAGTCGGTAATAGATGTGGTGGAGAAGTTCTTATAGCAATCTTTAATAAAATCTCATCACAAAAAAAAACCCAGAGTGGGGTAGTGAATGTGAGGATTTATAGATTTCTATCATTTTGTGTCTAGGAAATCAGGAGGTAACTGTAAAAATTTATATAGTTTATTTGCCTCCACCAATTTGTTTGGCTAAAATAAAAAAGAAAATTATGGAGAACACAAACAAAATTATAAAAGAACACTCCATTAATACAATTTTATGTGGAGACTAACCTTAGTAGGTATCATGGGAATGTTGTCAGGATAGTCGTAGTCTGCATGACGGACACCCCCGACCATACCCTCGCCGTTTGTGAGGGTTGGGACGGGCTTCGCGGTGGCCTCATCGCTACGATTGGAGCGGACCTCTCGCTCCCGACCGTCGTTTTCAGGATGGTCCGGAGTGAGACCGAGTGATCTGCCGTCACCTTCTTCTGTGAGCAGGTCATGGCTGCTAAGGAGGCGGCGGAACAGCAGAGGGAGCTTACCTCGTCGCTTCACTCCCGACGACGACGAACCCGCCGGCGGCCGCAGGTCAACAAAGACCTCCGACCGCCGTGATCCGGCTAGCGGGCGATGAGTAAGGCAGCTCATCGCCTGCGCTCTGGCCTTGGCTGACGGTGTGAGAGTGTTTCCTTATACCGGACGTTGGTTTTTTTTTTATTAATTGTGTCAGGAGGTTTTACTCCTGACGCTTGCAATTTTTTTCCCCTGACATTTATCAGGGACATTATTGCTTGAGGTAACTTTACTGGCAGCTTAATTTATTATTCTTATTTTAGTATGGTAATGTGCTATATAAGCATAGAACTTATAATGCTTAATTAGTAGTACTTATATTTAATTCACTATGTACAACAAAAGTAATGACAATAATATTTGCGACTTAATTAGGTGAGTAAACTAAAATCAGAGAAATAATTTATATAGAATGTAATAAAAGGATATCACAATGTTTAGTATTGTTTTTTTTAATATTTTATTTTACTATTATTTCTTACTCTTGCATCTCGTCAATTTCTCCATGAATTTAATTAGAATATCTCTGTCATCACTCCTGAGTATATCGGGTATGTTTTCATTTTTTATCAGCTTTCTTAATGTTAACTCTGTCCATTCTTTTGCGGCAGTACTGGGGACAGTCTATTAATAAACGTAAGATGATTTTATCCTTGTTAGGTTCACAGCAGCAGGCTGGTGAATCATTACGTTTGAATATAAATAGGTAAAGGCCAAAACCGCCGTGTCCTGTAAGAGCTTGTACTAAAATTGAATTTAAGGTGTTTTTTGAGAATAGTATATGCGTCTTCTGTGCTAGGGAAAAATACTTTAGTATGCATTTTCGCTATTGTGATATCTTTTCCCCCAGTCTGTCCGAGTTTGTATTCTCAGTGCGTGTTTTACATACGACACTGGAATAAGGTCGTAATCTGGGACTGTTTTCCATATACAAAGCCTCTTTTGCCAGTTTGTCCGCTCGTTCGTTACCTTCAACGCCAGTGTGTGCTCTCACCCAGAATAATCTTACTTTCCTTTGTATTGTTTAGCTTACGTAGGTTGTTTTTTATTTCATGTATTAAGGGATGGAAGGATCTTGTGTTATTTAATAGTTCTTGGGATGATTTTGAATCGCTTATAATATTAATTGTGTTATCTTTAGTTTTTAAAATATGTTCTGTAGCTTTATGTAGAGCGAAAAGCTTTGCTTGGAAAACAGTGCAGTACCAGCTAATTTAAATTTTCTATTAATAACTTCTGATTTATTTCGCCAAAGGGAAAAAGCAGCTCCAACTTTCTCGTCAAATTTACTCCCATCGGTGAAGGCTGCTCCAGCCTACTATTCCATATTTTTCAATAGTTTCCTGTCTTCTATGCCTATATAATCAGTAGATAGTTCTTGGGCTGGGTGCAGAGCTTCCTGGTAAGTGACTTTTTTCTCTACTATTCCGTCCGGTAGCATACCCAGCGGCAATCCTCGTTTCGCAATGTAGCATTGGGCTGCCTCCCTAACACGCATATCTAAAGGGAGCAGTCCTGACAAGACTGTTGCCGCTGTGTATGACACTGTGGGGTAGCATTAAGGATAGTTTCAGGCATTTGTTTATGATGGCCAGAAACAAGGCCATAATAATACGTGGCACGTTTGGTTTAGTTTTTAATGGAGTACGGTCAACAGCAAACATTTTCGGGTTATTAACTTAGTTCGGCAAAAAAGGGTGTTTATTTGTGGAGCAGAGTTAAATGTGAGTTATCTAATTGTGATATTAGACCCGGTGAAACACTAGAGTAGAAGAAAAAGGTCAAAACTTTTTTAAGGTTGAAAATGAATAATTTTGGCAGGAACGAGAATCCACCTATGTAATGACAAAAGGGTATGAGTCGATTTTTCGCGTTTTCCGAGTAGGTAGCGCGAAAAACGGTATTGGGGCGTCTGTTTGGGGTTGACCCAAGGCAGATTCAAAAAGATCGAGGGAAATGCGAAAATCTGAAAAGTCGATCTTCGATTTGATATTACGCGGACAGAAAATTTTTGTGAAAACTCGGGAAAAATTTTATGTAGAACGAAGGGGGGGAACTAGATGAGCCTAACTGTAAAGTTAGAGCTCGGGATAACAACGCTAAGTGGGTCAAATAAGCAAAAAATTGGTATTTAAAAAACTGAAATTTAGCTAGGAAATTTAAAGTTTTTGTATGGATGTGTTATGGGATAACTATGGGGGACTAAAGGGGGTACTAGAAGACTGATAAATGCCAAATTACAACTCAATAGGACAATTAGAACCTAACGAAAATACCCCCCGGACGGTGGTTCGTCCAGAAGGACTCGAGACGAGGGCCGCTAGCAGGGCAGATAAGATACCCGCTCCTGGCCAAAGCGGCGTCGATGGAACACAGGGGGGTTTTAGTAGGCTGGCGCCCCACACACCGGCTGCGCACACTGCCTGTGCGTAGCTGACGGTCCTGGCCATGGGTGCCTAGCACCCAAAAAGATTTCCTCCCGCCCCAAAAAAAAAAGGATAGTCATAGTCTCGATATTGTTAATGTAACTGAAAACATCCTTATTGGTTATTTCTCCGATTTATTAACATTTAATGACTTTAAGCAATTCAATAATGTAGTTAATCATAAAAATAAAGATTTAGACTTTGTTTTTTGCAACAGTGACTTAGTTCATATTACTGAAAGACCAAATCCATTACGTCTAGTTGATAGTTACCATCCTCCCCTAGACATCAATTTGAGTCTAACCAAGACTACGGAAATTAAATATACCCCTAATAAATCAATAAACTTTTTTAAATCTGATTATTGTAAAATAATAGATTCTTTAGATTAAATTAACTAGGTCCAGGAACTATCCTCACCTAATAAAAATATAAATGAAATTACCAGCAAATTCTATAATATATTAATTTAAATTATAATTAAATTTGTGCCTAAAACCCGTCGTTCTATTAAGAAATATCCGGTATGGTACAACTCTAATCTCATATTTCTTTTAAAACTAAAAGCTAAATTCCATAACCGATACAAAAAATTTAAAAATCCCCTAGACTATATTCAATTCCAAAATCTATGATCTGATTGTGAAAAATTAATATCCTCATGTTATCATTCGTACATCAGAATTATAGAGTCTGAAATAAGTAAACACCCAAAATATTTTTGGACGCATCTGAAGAATGTGCGTAAGAAAAGTTCTAACTATCCACCTGCGATGTACCTAAACGACACAGTGGGTAATAACACGAAAGAGATTTGTGATCTGTTCGCCACACATTTTCCCAATGTTTTCGAAAAGGATGCTAATGATATCGACCTTGGTCACACTGATTCCTACAAAGTACAAGTACGTGATCTGTTAATTTCAAAAAAGCAAATATTCAAAAACCTAAAGAGACTTGAACTACATCAAAGTGCTAGACCCGACAACATACCCCCCATTTTTTGTCAAAATGTGCTTAGTTTCTCCTCATGTCCACGATTATCAATTATTTATGAAACTTCATTGAAATTAGGATGTTTTCCTAATGATTGGACTCGAATCGTTCCAGTATCTAAAAGCGGCAAGCTAGACCAGGTGTCTAACTATCGTCTTATTTCTATTTTGTGCACTATACCGAAAGATTTCGAAACTTTGGTTTATCCTCTAATCTTTGATTACGCTAAAAGTTGTATGTCTATTTGCCAGCATGGTTTTTTAAAGAAAAAATCCACTGCCACTAACCTGGTTAGTTTTATTTTTGATGTGGTTGCTTCAGTAGATAATAATGTCCAAGTTGACGCCGTGTATACGGATTTCTTAAAGGCTTTTGATAAGGATAATCATGCTATACGTAGGTCACACCATAAGTTTTGCGTAACTTAAAAAAACAACACGTTATAACTATAATATTATGTTTATTACTTTTCAAAATACTCTCCATTACATTTTAAACATTTTTCCATGTGGTCGAATCATTTTTTAAAACAGAAATACCACAGATCTGAAGGCATGTTTTCTACGTGCTGATTGAACGCTATCACTGCCTCTTCGGAGTTGATAAAAGTGAAACTTCTCATCAAATCTTTAATTTTGGGGAAAATACACAAATGGCAGGGTGCAAGGTCGGGGCTATGCGCAGGATGGGTGACGAGTTGTACTTTTTCGGAAGCTAGTAATGACTTTGTTTTGTTGGCCGTGTGTGAAGAAGATTTATCATGATGTAGGAGAATGCGACTTTTTGGTCGCCTTTCGCGAACCATTTCTAACGCCCTGGGTAAACAAATGGTAGAATACCACTTGGCATTAACACTCTTGATTTTCAAGTAGAATTGTACAGATAGGACCCGTAGCTGAAAAAAAAACGCGATCATTTTTTTATCAACGTTTCTCGCCTGCCTCACTTTTATTAGCCTGTTCTCATTTTCAAACACCCATTCACAAGACTGCTGTTTTTTTTTCGGGTTCAAAACAATAAATCCACGTTTCGTCTCCTGTGATAATGTTATAAGCAGCATTAGAATGTCCGTGATCGTACTTCAGTAACATTTGTGAGCACCATTCCACACGAGCCCGCTTCTGCCCCGCTGTTAGTTGATTAGGGATCCAACGAGAACAAAGTTTCCGAACTCTTCAATTCTTCGTGTAAAATTTGTCTCATACCAATCCCCAATAGTCCTCGAATTTTCTCATAGGTAATCCGCAGGTTTTCTTCAATTAGCCGCTTAACAATACCCACATTATTTCCGTTGACGGCAGTTGAAGAACGCCCTTCACGAAATTTGTCATGTAAAGAATTTCGACCTCTCATATTCAGCATACCATCGCCTCACGGTGCTCAAACAAGGTGCTTCTCTTTTTTGAAGCATTTTGAAGACGAACAGCACAGTCTTGTGGAGAGAGAGAACTCTTAAAATCATAAAAAATCATCGCTCTAAAATATTTTCGACTTTATTCCATTTTGGTTGCGTACGTAGAACTTTGATGTGTGATAAAAAACAATTGACAAATGATTTCCTGCCAATTTTTTTTTTATTACTGAGAAGGTTGCAACGTTTCAAAAAATATAACATACAAAATTCAAATAGTTCCGATTAACTAGAAGTGCAAAACTTTTAGTGTGCCCCATGTATTAGTTGATAAGTAGTTTTGGAGTATCTGGCCCACTACTTTGTTGGTGCCAATCATATCAAAAGAATCGAAGTCCATCGTTACTATTAATAGCTCACTTTCTATTCCCTTCTATTCTTGGACCCTTACTTTTTAAGATATTAATAAATTTTTAAGACTTACCAGAAATGTTAAAATTTTCTAAAGTGTGTATGTATGCAGATGATTTGAAAATTATTAAAAAATATTAAAAGCCCTTTAGATACTCTTCTTTTGCAAGAGGATCTAAATAGATTGTCTTCATTGTTTATAAAAAGAAAATGTTGCTAAATACCTCAAAATGTCTTCATATAAAATTTACAAGAAGGGTTAATGTGATTAATAGTTCATATGCATTTATATACGAGTCATCGTTAAAAAGGGTGACTGATATTTAGCCAAAGATTTAAAAAAAGTTTCAACCTTCATATTATACAATGCTTATGTAAGCAGTAAATTAGAATACTGCTTCAGGTATGGTCGCCAAATTTCACTGCAGTCGTATAGAGAGAATTGAAAAAAAATCGAGAGGCACCTAACTAATCGATTCCATAATCCGAAAGATGTTAAGTCCTATTATGATCGTCTAACTTACTTTAAAATGAAACCACTTCACGCTTGAAGGAACGTGCTCGACCATAAATTTCTGTATAAAGTTATTCACAATGGCATCGATAGCCCAGATATACTGAACAAATTCAGTTTCAATGTGCCCCGTAGAGCCCCATGCCATCCGGCACCACTATTTACCATCGCAAAATGTAGAACTAACCTTGGTAGAAATGCAAAAATCCTGCGCATAGCTAAACTGTATAATATATATGCCAGCAAGTTCTCAGACTTGGACTTATTTACCAACAGTTTAAGCATATTCTCTAAATACCTTAACGAGATAATCTAAAATGTAAGTGATAACGTTCATTTGATTTCATTTGATTGATTTATTTGTTGTATTTTATGTTAGGTTATGAATGTACATACATTATTGCCACTTCTTTTTCATTTTTTTTCGTTTCCATCCACTAAGTATAGACTTAATTTTATTTTTACTATTTTAGCACTTAAGATTTATATGGTTCTTGTTGTGTCCGTTATTCGAAATCCAATAAAAATGTAACCCATAATGTACGTGTTTGATGTAATTTAATTAAAAAGCTCAACAATAAACCAGAACTATTTTTTTAATCTATTTCACATTGACAACTTGCCAATACCTGCAAGTAATCGTCAGCTTTCTTTAGATGTGCATTTTTTTATCGGTTATGGGTGTAATGGCGTCCAAAGAAGAGAATCGTCTTCTTCTTCGGATGCCAATTGACTGCTTCTTTGGCGCAGTGTTTTACCCGCTTGCTTTGTAACGCGGAGGTCCCAGGTTCTATTCCCGAGCCACAGGAGTAGTAGAGTCTAGATTGTTTTTCAAAACTTGGCTAGCTACAACTCTTAATGTCAATCTGCCGCCATAACAGCATTGCTGTGATCCGGCAGACATACATGTGAGAGCCAGATGTATTCTAGGCGGACAAGCTGTACCATCTACGGCTTCATTATCACTTAACATCAAACATAAAAAGTAGAGGACAAGTGTTAGCTCATAACTGGTAAAAAAATAAATTAAATTAAAAAAAACTAATTTAAAACGCGTGTTACGCAATAAATAACTACATATCAGCATCTTCCGTAATATTTTTTCCACTTTCAATTCGAAATTCATATTGGCCAGTCGTCAAACTCGCTTGAGACGGCATAAAGAGGTTTTTACATGATTACGTGTTACGAAGTTGCGACAGTAACAGCCTGCATTGTGTGCCGCCGCCTTAAAGCAGTTTGCGTGCGACTGGTCCGCTGCGGCGTTAGCAGCTAGTCGAGTAATCGTTTCGATTTCGCATCTGTCCGACAGATGGAAGAGTACTTTCTCGATTGGAAGAAAAGATGTTGCCAGACTGTGTAGTGCCAACAGTCAAACATGGTGGAGGCTCTATTTTGGTCTGGGGATGTTTCTCTGGCTATGGGACCGGAGATTTGGTTAAAATTGAAGGAAT
>DWQX01001065.1:0-31872 GCA_018245475.1 Pharmacophagus antenor
TAGATGCTGCTAGTCACAGTGACCATTACAGCTTTATCGAAGCTGGCTCGCGGATCCGGTGATTCGCGAGCTATCCATTACAAAGTGGACACAATTCTCAGTACGTCTATTCTTCATTTTGTAGGCAGATCCATTTCCGTTTTATCACAACGACATTCTGATTGATTTTCTCAATTAAACTATTACTATATTTTATCCATAGAAGTAATTATGAACTATATACTTTCTATCAAGTGTTACTATTATATTTTACACAAACATAAAAGTTGAGATAAAAAACCTGCACAGCAATCCCCTAATCGAACCTTACCAAAGAATATAATATAATAGCTGTATAAAATTTCCACTGCTGCGAAGAACTGTATAATTAAATCAGCTATGTATATTAAACACGTGTAGAGGCTATCGTAAAAACGACAATTTTCCGCATTTGAGATCATCGCAATCCTCTTTGCGTGATAATACGATTGAACATCTACGATTATTAGTTCACTAAGCATACAAAATACATTGATTTAAATTTGTACGCTGTGGAATGCATTTTAAATTATTGTACAGGGGTAAAACACTTAAATATATGGAATAATTAAATACGAACATTGTACGCATTTAAATGTCTGATGACATAAAACATATTTCCTTAACATGTACAATGTTTCTGTATTGATATTTAATTTTAAACGTTTATCTCTACATGACCTAATCTAAACTGAAATGTCACAAACTATAAAATATATAAAAATGATTTTAAAGAGAATAACAAGCTACTTATAATGTTATAAAAGATAACTGTGAACATGCAAATCTTCCTAGTTATCTAATATACACAACTTTATACAATATGTAATACATTCAAACTATAATTGCTTTTATTTCCTTGTCTTTCAAAGGTTATCAAAAGTTAATAGGTTCTGCATGCAATATTAAGTCCGTTATTAATTATCCTAATTCATAAATTTTGACTGTAATTAATAAGGAATTAAAAAAATACGTAATTCTTAAAGCTATTTTTGACTTTAATATTCAAAAACTTGCTGGAAAAGACCTGATACTTGAGTACCGATTACGAAACTATAACCCTAGGCTCCAATCCAACTATTGCTGGAAACTAACTGTTAACATAAAGGGATACGCATAGAAGGTTTGACAGAATTTTTAATCATGTTGACCACATTAATATTCTTTAAATAATAATAAAATGATATTACGAAATTACAAAAAAAGATCAATTTTGAGTTTCAAAAACAATCGTGACAATGTTTTCGCGTACTATATCTCAATGATTTAATTTTTAACAAATAGTTTTTATTCAATATAACGCGGTAGCTAAGTATGCGCGTGCAGGCAATTTTTATTTACTATTTACATGGCCACAAATAATGTTATTGTAATGTTATGAAAGGGCCGTGAAATAGAAATATCGTACGGGGCACTGTTATTACACTCACAATATGTAAGGCTAACGCACAGGTCGTTGATACGGGAGAAGGCATAGTCGTCACATTAGCGGAAAAAAGATAACGATATAAATATTCTTTCTTTCTCACTCTAAAGACATCAAACAATCTCAAAGCATGTCAACTATTGTATTTCGATAATCGTAAAATGCATGATCACAGTTGCAATTGTTTATTTACGACGTGTTAAATATCGTAACAAGATTATGATCTATCCGTTATTTCGGATATTCTTAATGTTTATCTTAAGAGGTCAAAGCTCTCGCAATAGTTTGAGAAGGTACAGTGACTTTGCTAGAGCCGACAAAGGTCTGTTGCCCGATATCCCCTTCGTCTGGGCTGTAGCTGTTGGTTTGGCGCCTGTGTTAACTTAATTTATGACTCAACTTGTATTGCGACACGATTTACTTTTGTTTACCATCAACTGTACACTATTCATATTGAAATTGTTGTGCTAGTTGAAACTCTACATAAGTAGTAATACAAATAAATTCAGCTTTATTGCTTGTATACCATTTTAACATCAACATTATGACGTTAATATTTAAATAAAACAAAGCTTTAACGTTTATATCGCTGTGTAAATTTCTGCTTAAATCAATACTAGGAATAACAACATATTTTAAAATTGAAAAAACAAATGTTTTGCAATTACACATTTTATCATTATTAATAAGCGGTTAAGTTCTCTGTGATGTTACATTCAGCATCATGCCATCTAGAGATATTAACATTTGATTTCTAATGATTTAATTAATTTAGTTTTTTTATCATTTATGGGCTTACACTTGTCTTCTGTTTGACCAGGTGTTAAGGATAATTTATTGATTCGGGCGTTACTTTACGGAACTCCACGACTCTTAAATTTTTTGTTTTACTGCTGTTTAGTGACAATGACGACGCAGATGGTAAAGCGTGTTCACCTCATATAAGAGAATCAATTTACATTAACAGTCGACAACACAAGATAGGATAGTGTTTTGTGTATTGTTTTATTGCCCTACTAAAGCAGTGATATGAATAGAAATTAATAAATCACAAATGTTACAATAACTTAACATGACGACGAAAGCAAGAAGTGTTAAAAAAATCAAGATGTGTATCAGAGCACCACATTATATATTATGTGATATTTAGGTATGTGTGTTTCCATTTTAGGCATGCCTCTGCCTGTGATTAGAATTTTTTTTATAACAAACTCGAAATTTGAAATTTCTGTTCTCAAGGTGCCTTCTCCGAATTAACATGAAACTCGTGTCGAGTGTTTTGTTTTAATTATACTTCAAAGAAATTTTAAAATTAAATTATTGAATAATTATTGGCCTTATATTCTGAAGTGATTTTTTTAATTTAACGGCTGGTGGTAGGTATCTGTTTGCCACATACTACGGCGGTTTTAGCCATGGCGATGCACCTACAGTCATGCAGAAATTGTAGCTAATGAAATTACGGAAGTAGCGAGACTTATCATCTTAATTCTAGGCTGTAAGTGCAATGATACTTTATAAACAGGGTCACAACACTTAACTGCCCACATAAACTAGTATTTTTCTTCACCTCACAAACATCCAAATATCGCGTTGTCAAGAGCAAGCGTCTTCCTTAATATTAGGTAAACATTATTGTCTTTCTATAAAAATTACCGAATGTACCGAACTGTGCCGTTACCAAGTCAATTCAATGATTAGTTGACCGTTTGCTTCTCCAATCTTAATAACCTATGGTTTTAGATTTACCGATCAATAATTACTAGATGTGATATGCAAGCAATGCTACATTCTCTTTGCATCAGATTACGAGCCTTGGAAAGGTGTTGCGCAGTTGAGTCGATTCCTACATATTCAAACAGCTACGGTGCTAATAAATGTAAGTGTAATAGCGTGAGAGTGTGTCTGAGTCACACTGTCTGGAGTTCTCGCTCGGAACGCACTTCGTTCTTTTACCTACTTACGTTATCACATATTGCCCGCTTTTATTACTCATACTTGTAACTAACTGTATATGAATATACTTTCGGAATTATATTGAAAATTGATTTCTCGCGACAAATTTAAAGGTCACATAAATAATGCGTATTTGGGTTATATGTATAACAAATTTTACACAGTCAGATACTTTAAAGGCGTTATAAGTTAATAATGTTTAATTGTTATCTAAAATCAGATCGCTATTTCTAACATCACCAATAATTATTAGTTTATTTTTTGTTTGATACTGAAATCTATAACACTACGAATCTTTCATAAGGCAACATTCTTAGATTTAGAAATTTTAATTCATTACGGAATTATAGTAATTCAAAAATTTACACTTAGCAATACCAAAATAAAGTGTTAAATTTTCACCTTTTTAATTAATAGATATATCTGTTAGATGTCCCTGTGACTACAGCATACAGTCTAACTTTGTAATTTTTTTTAAACCCGTACATATTATAAAAATACCGGAAGCGAAATGCTTAAATAAACTTGTTCATTTTAACAATATTAAAAAGCAACAGCTGATTCATAGATTAATAATAATTACAAACGTTTTGCACTCTTGTCGATTGTCTACACATGCGGTTCGTGTCTAGTTTAGAATTAGAAAGTTGATATGTGTTACGACTTTAACGTACGATAGATTTCTGACAGCGCTATCATAGAAATGAAGGAATAGTTAAATCCTATCTAAAAGCAGCTGCTCAGTATTGTAGATATGAAATGTAAAATTACACTAATATCACGGCAACGTGTTCGTCAAGTGGTTCTATGTGAGTCGGGAGTTTAATTGGGCAGCTCATAGATAGTACTGACTTCTACTTCTAATTTAAACAGGTCAAGTATTAAGATAAAAGCAATAAACGTTAGTAGATAGTAAAAAAATACATCGTTAAAATAGTGTAACACTTTAATTGAAAAATTTAGTAACTGCGATTTTTTTTATGATGTAACTAAAATTTTGTCATCCATTATACATTTTAAATTACCGCTCTCTAAAATCTCTAAAATAGAATTTATAAAGTTATTAATAATATTTTAATTAATATAAATATGATTATATATTAATTGTCATAATTAACGATACCTTTGGGCAGATTTTTATGACCTAAAAATGTAGGGATATGCATTTAAATGAACCACAAGCTGCTGTAACATCTGCTATATTTTCTATTACGTTCTTTTTTGTCTTTGAGAAGCGTAACTGGTAAGTGCCGCTATGTCGTAAAACGCAAGGTGTAACTGAATGTATGTTTCGTAATTTCACGCTCAGTGCAGATGACAAAGTACAAGACAATAATAAACGTATAGTGAAGTTATAAGATTTAACGAGATGTTAAATTTTCTTAGTGTATGAGCTTAAAATGTCAAGAATATAGTAATAATGGCGGTAACAACGTCGTCATCTTATCATGGATCACCAATTCATGATGGATTTGCCACGATCCGTGCGCCTAGAAGCCGTATTAAAATAAGAAATCTTGTTGAACCTAATAATGGTGGCAATCTACCTCAAAGGCATTCAGAGTATTTTACTCTGCAGAGAAATTCCCCGAATAGCTTTCTGGATAGCAGCGTAGTAGTGCAATATGCAAACAATGAGTCACTGAATAATAGCAATGACACGGACAAGCCTCTGCGACTTAGCTTTACGGAACCTATTTATGCCAAATTAACGCCGCCGCATTCTAAAAGTACTTCACCTGTAAAGCTTATAAATGGAAAACAAGGTGCTCATTATGATTTTATAAATACAAAACCACGAAGGCGTTTAAAAAGCTTAGAATATACATCAGGCACAAAATTGCGAATAGAAGAAAAAAATGAAACTGTAGACTTAAATAACGGAGAACTTTTAACGTCTGAGCAATATACAGCAAATCAGGACAACTCCGAGCTGCATTCCGTACGCACGGACACTACCGGATCATCCGTCGACTACAGAAAGAGGCACACCGATCGCGATAATTGTTCGGAATCATCGTCATACCTCACCGATAACGACAGACCTATATCCAGTTACAGCGACAACTCCACAATACCGTCTACCGACACGGAAGATGTTTTAAAAGATTTACCAAATAAATCAAGGTTCCATAAATCGCCACAGAAATTTGCTACTTTAAATTTACGAAGACCAAAGTTCATTGACCTTAAACAACCTAACTTTAAAGATAACCAATACTGTGGAAGTCTACAAAGGAACAAAATGGGTTTCAATTCGGAACCAAATACCCCACTTTCCGGAGACCGAATCGATATAAAGGATGAAAGTAATTTATTAGATCAAGTTCAAAAAATACCAAGAATGCCTTTACAGAATAACAGGAATGGTTTTAGAAGATCTGTGAGCGAAAATAATGGGTTTTCGAAAAAATTGAATTATAGACACTCATTTTGTGCCGAATACAGATCATCTATAATAAAAAAGCCACATAAGTGCTGCGAATGCGTTACTGGTATACCTGCTGAGGAAGGTGAGAGTCAATCAACAAGGACTTTGGGAACTTTATATGAAACCCAAGATCCCAAAGTTGGATGCCAAACAATTCTTAGATCAAAACCACCAATACCTTGGTGGGAACTAGCAATAAAGAAGTCACGATACAAAAGTTGTCCCATTCTTGAAGAGGTAAGTTAGTTTTTTTAGTTTTTTTTTTTTTAATGTTTGATAAAATGGATATAAATGATTGTACAAATCAATTATAATACCTTAATGTTTAAGCAAATGTTGTTACGAATACTTTTTACCTATACAAACTATTGCATTAAATTTCACAAGTGACGTTGATGAAAGGTTTAATACTTACTGTCGATACAACTTCAAGCAAGTGAATACACTATGCAAATATATCTCATTACATTTTGACAAATTTATAGCCAATCACATTGTAGTATTTATACAAAAGAGTTGTTATAAATAATTCCCTTTGTTTATTTACTTTGTGTTATTTTATGTGTAATTTCATTGATGATGAAGATCGTTATGAAATAATATAGATTCAGTGATACATTACTTATAAACATGCACGAAATAGCAGGGAAATAAAAACTAATAGTCTTTACTCACCTGACAGCAAACAGGTGTAGCGTCATAACAATAATAAAAAATCAAACCTGCAGCATTCACATTTACAATTTACATCGGTTTGGTACTACCTTTTATAATTATTCATTATTTCCTTTAATAGCTATTAACGGGTTCATTAAGTTTTATGTTTTGTTAAAATTATTTATTCAAAATAATATTTTCATTGTGATATATTTCGTGTTCCTCATTTAAAACGTCACATTATCTAATGAAACACACATGCATACAAATAAACAGTGTATGTGGTTATTACAGACCTTTTTATAATTTTTAAACACTAGTGCCAATAATTATAACTATAAATATGCTTAAAAAGTGATAACACGGTAATGCACTGGATAGTCCGCGGTTTTGATCAAAAAGATAAAGATTCAGTACCATAGATGGACTTTCTAATTCATATAATGCATTTGTTTGCTAACAGGTGTCTTATGTAACTTAAATCTCTTACGTTTCAACGGATCAAAGATGTGAACAAAAAATTAGGTTCTTGATTTTCATAGTAAAAAATCTACCTGACTACCGAAAAGGTTTATATACATCATCATTGGTCAGATGTGTACTCGATAGAGTTGTGAGATCGTAGAATGATTTCACTAACATTTTTTATTGCCGTTTCCCACGCTACAATAAAATATTACAGTTTTACTTTCAAAAACTGCCTTTTATCTAGATTTTAATATGGGTGTTTTTTACAATATTTCTTTGTAGTTATTAATTAACACAGCTGAAACCAACACACCTAGAGCACATTATAGAAGTTTTCTACGTTGTATATAATACTATAAAGTTCAAAAAATTATTTCCACGTTTCAATTTCCCTTGGTAACTTAACCTAACTTTATAAAATATTACTCTTTTCACTCGGGACTCGCTAACAGCTGACATAATTTTCTGCATTTTGGAAATTATACAAAAATTATAATAAATTTAATATGTTCAATTCAACCACTGTAAATTACTTTAAATCGTTAAGCTAAAAACAATGCGAGTTAACTGCCAACAACTGAAAAAAATTCATGTGCAAAGGGTCAACAATTTAAACTATATAATACTATAGATTTGAATTCTATTGTCGACGTATCTCAATCCGGATCAGAATAGGCAAAAGTATTAATGACACTGTCGGCAACTACTTTTACTACTTACCCAGAATACAGTTGACGTAAGCGTTGCATTGTCACTGAAGCGTGGGTGTCGAGACCTTTAAAACAAGCATTCATAGTCCAAAAGGGACATCAGATCTTGCGCAAATTACACGCCAAGAATTCTTGTTTGTCATTGTTTGTACGAATATGCCACTATTCTTGGTATACCAGTTGAGATTGTATGAAATTATAAGCGACCATTTCTTGTAAAACATTTTTAAGGCATATTGAGTGTAAATTAGTAATTTATTTTAATATTATGTTTTAATTACAATTACCAGAAAACTAAAATTTTTCTAATGTTTTTTAAGCATTCGAAGTGGAAACTTAGGAATTAAATTATGCTATTGAACTAAATTTAAGTTAATAAGTTTAAGTAATTACAAACTACCTATCTATTAAAACTTATTCCATCCTAGCGTTGCATTGCGTATAACCATTTTCATCATTCATCAGTAACATGTACTCGAAAATTTATTTAAAACATCTGACGAACGAATGATCTAATAATTGTTGTTTTCAAACAAATATTGTTATAATATTGCTATCATAGATTGTTATGACAGCTCACAATATTAAATGAATGAATTCAATGTAAAGTAATACGTCTACAGCTGATACAGCCTATCTTGCAATCTATTATGATCCGTAACAAAATATCCATTCATATTCAATGGCAATATTATCATCGAACGCGTCACTAGAACTGAGTGAATTTAAGGGCGAAACGAATATCTTTTGAGGTTCATGAATCACTCTTCAATAGTGTCCATGTTAACTGTTGAAGCCGTTCTACACAGCGGCACACTTTCCTTATAAAGCCGCATCCGCCTGTAACGTATTTTCTCGCAGGGCTGGTTTTACACAGATAATATTTCATCTAGCTGTTGCTCTACTGTTACAATTAAATATCCTTGGCTGTAATTATAACGTTTAGCTTTCAATTTTATCGCTTAGTTATTAATACTAAGTACAACTACTTTATGCACAGTTTATATTTGATATAGTAAATACTAAGAGTTATATAAAATATTATATAAAATTTCAAACTTTTCACCCTGTGTTTTTGCTTTAGTGTTATGGACAACAAATTCCCTTAATGTTTGTAATGTTTTAGTGCATAAATCTTCTTTTTTTATAGTTTTTATTGTTTGCATTAACATATTTATTGTTACATCAAGTATCAAACAATATAAACTAAGGTTGTCTGGAAGAGACGGCTTTCAGCAGTAAGACCGCCTTTTGCACTGCTAACAGTTACTTTGTTTTATTTTGTTTCATCTGTATTTTATTTTGTTTTTGTTATGCAATAAAGAATATTCTATTCTCTCCTATTCAGAAACCTAAAAGAATTACGTTATTACCATTGAAAACAAAAACAAGGTCTTAGTCACTTAAAATTACTGGTTATTGTTTTTAATTACTATAATACAAATACAGTAAGATTTCTTTTAAAAATGTTATTGAAGCATGACATTGGTAAAAATATTTACAATAAAAAACAAAAAGATGAATGCATTTCCGAAGAGTAAATTATTTTTGTACTACCGACGCTAACCTAAATATTCTTCAATATTCTATTTCTAGCACCGATTTTTATTTATAAATCTTCTTTGTTTTTGTACATAGGATTTAAAAATAAGTTTTCTAACACTGCAGCGTGTTATCAATTATTGAAATATTTTTTTAAATACAAATTTAGGTAACAAACCTATACCTTAATAAAACCTTCAACGAATTTTCTAATTAATTAAGCCGCTACTGTGCGCAGCACAAAATTAAAATGACTATCTATTAAGGTACAACACACGTTGCGTGCCCCCCATAATAACTACACGGGGGCAATGCACTCGCACTAAACGGATAATCGCTAACCTACACGAGGTTATACATCAGTCCTTCGATTTGCACGGTACTCGAATTACACGATTTCGCTTTTACAAGGTATTCAAATCCCAAAAAAAATTTTTTTTGGTCTTCTCCTATACATAACGATAAGAATAGACCAAAAAAAATATTATTTGAAATGTACTATACTGATAGTTATTTATCTATCAAAATTAGACAAAAAAAAATTAAAAACCGTAAATTTTCGTACCGCTCAAATCGTTAGATATGTGCGTACAGTCACTTAAACTTTCAAAGATATCAACGTACATTCAAATGTATCAAACTATTCAATTTGTTATTATAATATTAAACTAGAATTTCCTCAATAGCAATGTATTCAATATTCAATGTATTCGAGCATCTGTTGATTGAATAAAATGTAATTAGTTTACACCTGTCTGCTCCATTTTGTTTCTAACGTATAAAAGTAAGTAAAATGTAAACTCGGTATTTTTATAGGAAACAACTTAGGCTTCATCGTTAAAAGACATATGATGGGACTGGTAGCAAACAATTTATAAATGACCGAATGTTTACTATAATTGGATGAACATCGTGGCTGTAGAAGAGAGCAGGTGAAGACTATACGTAGAAAAGATTATAAAAATAATTCCTCATTGAAATTCTTTTAAAATTTGTAATTACAAGCACGATTGTTATTAACAGACAGAAGTTGAATTCTTTTGAGTTTTTTGTATGTAATTTCCTTATTGCGATTGAGTTAATTCAATAAAAAACAGTAATCGTCGGACTGCCGCTTCAACATGTGTCACCTGTTTATATAGGTAATAGAATGATTGTAAATACTTTGTATGACGTTGAAAAGACACGTGTTTGAATTTAGTTCAGTATTTACATTACTTCAACTTGCAGACGTATCTGTATCGTTGATGCTGTGTGTGTATTAGTCATATTTATTGTTTTTTTTTCTTTATTTACATTTCATGACTTTAAAATACACACAGTTTTTTCTTTTCAGCTGTTAATGGAATATCAGTGATTGAAATTACTAAATTGAAAAAAAATATATCAAGTTAATTTTTCAACATGTTTTCTTTTCCAATATTTATTTGTAACTTACGTTTACATTCATAGAAAAAATTATACATTGTTATTGAATCTGCCTAAAAGAAAAAAACTTTTTGTGTTACTTTTGTTTAGTGTAGAATTTCTAAAACTGTTAAATCGTAATATAAACCAAGAATAGAGTTAAAACACCGGTACCAAAACAATACTTCGCGAGACAATAAGTATAGAGTACGTTTAGTTAAGGAGTTACATTAAATCTACATATAGTCGTATCCTTATAGTGTATATAGGTTATAAGAATATTTATTGAAGTCACAGCGGCACGTTAAAACGTTAATAAAAATAAGATAGTGCCGACGGTCGATACCCTCTTTAATTTCGCTGAGTGAGTTTCTGGTACGTCGCAAACAAAGGGTCCCATGTCCAGCGCATCCACGTTCAATAACATTGGTCTACAGCAATTTATTCGGATGAATCACTCTGACAGCCTATAAATATTTATTTATTCAACGCATTACAAAAACAATGAAATTGTATAAGGCATCGTGTGACATAATTACTAAATGATTTTCAACACTTACTTTTTTCTCATCAGTGTATTTACTACTACTATTAATATTTATATAATGAAAACTAAATAAAGAAAATATATCGCAATTGTTATTGCTTTATTTAGTATCTGAACATTACATAAAAGTCTCATAAAGATTTGACACATTATAAAAGAACCTAACTTTTATTTACATAGTGATTTTTTAGCTATTAAACCAAATGTTATATCTCCTGGTATTGCTTAATAAATGATGCTAGTAAACGTAAATCTCTATTCACTTAACATCAATAGCATAACAATGTTACTGACGTTAGTAAATGTTATGTGATTGTAACATCAAATTAGTCCGTTTGTTGCGTATACGAGACGACAATCTTAATCATAATCAAGGTAGTGAAGTCGACCTGGATAGAAAACAATGTGGAACACAAAAGAGTAGTTGTCACCTTCCGGTTGCTTGCGGTCTCTTGTTATACAAAACTAGACGTAAATTACTTCCCATAGCGGTCATACAAGCTTCCCTTAATTTTATCGACTCTTTTCTTTTTAGGGTTCTGCTGCGAACAAGAAATCTTTATATATTTTACATGTACCTCTGCCATTGGCTTAATACAAAAACTTGTAAAACTACAAAAGCGAATTTGGCATGAGGATACGTATAAATAAAGCAATATTAGTTATAATATAAAATAATGAGGTACATCTAAACTAAAAATGAAAATGATTTTTAGTTTTATGTACTTAATGAGTAGTAATCGCGTAAAAATTCTGCTTGAAAAAGGAAGAACGAGAAATAGAACACCTTGTGTTAATTGTATTAAAATAACATAATGAAGCACTGAGTTACATAAAACTTGTGTTAAATACATAAAATAATGATAGTATTAAACAGATAACGAAACCTTTTCAAGTCCGTATACAGTGATGGACTTATAGATACTGTACGTGCCCTACAAGTATAACGGTTTTTTTTAATTCCAAAAAACTGATTAACAACGTTCCTTATACTTTTGAAATCCCAACAACATGTTTTTATAATTCGCAATCGATAAACCCGATATCCTATAATAGTTGTATTTCGTACGAGAAATTTTCACTTTTTATTACTAAGCATATTAATAAAATTGTAAATTAATATTTGGAATATTAGAATCAATCAAAATTCAAATATTGTTATATTCGCCTTTTTAATTATTGCTCGCTTGTTTACAATGTAAAACGAATGCTTAAAGCGTCAATTTTAATTTTTATCATACAGCTCGAACAGCATTTTTTTTTAATTATACTCGTATATTAAGGGCGTGCATGTGAATAAAAACGTTTTAATTACTTTAATCTTATATTCAGAAAGTTTAATACTTTTTTATTGTAATAACACCGTTCTTAGTCTCGTTTTTTTTTAAATTTGAATCTTTTGTATTAAACCGTAAGGAAACTGAAAGTAAGTGGTTTTGTTGAGAAAGTAATGTTTAAATAAATTGACTACTAAAATAAGTAACAAAGTTATAGTGATTTTTGATATGTTTCACTTTTAAGTGACACCCTGCATACATCTTTTAAGAACATTTAGTAATTTTTTTTTTACGTACATAAGAAATATAAAGAAGGATTTATAGGTATATTATTTTTGTTTAGTTTGTGGATTCTGCATCCGTAAGCTAAAAAAAGGATAACACTAAAAAACTAGTGCCGACCAGTGCATTACGTCATTGGGATCCGGGCTACACGTGTTTATATTATCGATAAATTCATTATACGTTTTTATGACTAACGTTACAAAGTTATCACATTTCAGAGAAGGAAGTATTGTCGTGATTTGTGTGTATAACATATAAATAACTATGTATATATAAATTTAAATGATATCAATGATTATATATCTACATAAATTCTATATAAAACTACAACATTTAACATTACTTCCGTAAATACCAAATTTACACGTACTCTATATTATAGTAATTGGCACCTACATGTCCAAAATCTACGAGTCACTCACATAAAGTAACTCGTTTCTGTTTATTTTTTATACAGATATATTTAATTTGCATTTGTTAGTACGTCGAGACCTTTAACCACAAGTGGAGCGAAGATAGCCTTGTACGCACACACTTTCTAAATCAATGTTAGCTTAAATAACGCACAGTACAGCTGAAACAAGCTCTTATTTTAGTATTTAAATTTACAAATTTTTAGAACATTCAAATTTGTACACATTAGATTAAAACATATTATTATATTGGGAAATAAAGTTTCCTTTTAGTCGTAAGAGTAGTTTATTCAGGACTTTATTATCAATGATACAATAACATAATACACATTGTAACATCGCTGGGACATATTAATTTAGAAAAAGAAGTATTGAGAATTAATTAATAAAGTTTTCAAAGTGAGACTTTACGTTCATAATTGTAACAAAACATTGTACTACATAAAGCAAATTATTAAATTGTACAAGGTTAAAGAAAACTAGTCGGATACATTTCCCGTACAAACTTTATCAAATTTAATTAACACTTTCATTATCGCTTGATCGATCAATTATTTCGCTTCAAATTTTTCACTATAATGTACAAGTATTTCTGTAGTACGCAACAAGAGCTTCACGATGTTATAGAAATTATATCTTAAGTAATAAAATGCGCCCTAAGCTACATGTAACTAAAATGGGAGTTGTTAAGACTTTGTTTAAATCTACGTTAACTATGGGAGATATTTGTTATTTTAAAAATAAAGGCATTAAAACTTAGAACAATACGTTAATATATTTGCATGAAAATAGTTGTAATATTTTCTAAAATTGTTTAATTTGTAAAAAAAATAATAAATCATTTATCTATTTATTATATTTATTTGTAAAACGCATCCAAATTTTAACTCATTAAAGCAAGTATTCTACAGAGTCATAAATAATGCCCTTTCAGATTTACCGTGTCAGCTCACTGATCACAGGATTCGTGAGCCAGTGTCAGATGAAGCTGTAATAGTCGTCAAAATAACTAACAGCGCAAACATCTTCGAACCCAGCAGCAACAGGAGCAGCACTCTTTATCCGCTTTATTATCTATAATAAAGATCAAGTTGTATTCACGTGTGGTTTTTTTGTTTTAGGCTCACGTGGTCTCTGCCTTCGAACAGAGCCTATCAAATATGACACAACGTCTACAACAGCTCACCGCCACCGCAGAGAGAAAGGTATGCAATTCAATAAGAACAGAGCAGTACCCATTTTACCAACTCGTACGTATAAGTAGGTACATGTAAGTAGTAGGGTTAGATCAATCTAAAGTATGTTCTTTTTATGTAGGTAAATTAAAAGTCGATTTGCTAGGATTTAGAAATAATTAAGGTACTTTGAAAATAGCCTTTAAATTATTTTGATATTTGTTTGTATTACCCGTTCCGAATATTTTCAAATATTGTTTATTGTCAATTTTCAATTGCAATCCATTTTTTTTTTCAAATGGAACATTGCAGCTGATTTTTTTATAATTTTGATACTTAAACATGATTTTCCACCACCACCAATAAATTAAATGTATAGTAAAAAACATGTATATACAGAAATGGCTTAGAAAACTGTGTTGTAAAACACATGACATTGCTAAAAATAAATTTCTCGTATCGTCGAGTCTTTCGTTCTAGTGACACGATCGAGAAAATCTAGAATTCATTTCCTAGTGAAAGACGCCCGTTATTGACAAAAACATTCCGGCTAGACGCGGAACAGGCGTCGTAACAAGGTCCGGTAAGAACCGGTGAGAAACTTATTGAGATTCATTTAGTTTCACATTTATACAATTTCTTTCCTTTTTTAATTAATTTAATTTAAAGACGCTTTAATTAAAATCTTTAGAATCTGATAATGCTATTTCATTAATTCTTTGATTGAATTAAGAGTTCATTCATTTGTTATACGCAAATTATAGTAGTTTTACTTTTTTTTAATAGATAATAATTTTGTAAAATTTATTAAAAGTTTTATGATAGTAAATAAAAAATATTGTTTGTCATTGGCAATTAATGCTAGTATAATATATTATTGCAAATGTCTATAATAGATGATAGAAATTTTAAGTATGTATTCAAATACTAGTTGTAAAGCTACTGACAAGTTGTCGTAACTGTTTGCTTCAGGACTCGGAACTAACGGAACTGCGTCAGACGATCGAGTTACTCCGAAAGCAGTCAATCCAGGCGGGTCTGACGACGGCGCACATGCAGTCAATGGGGATTCGGGCAGATGGCGTCAATGTCACAGGACAGGTAAAAATTACAACATACATATAACTTTAAAATCATTGTCTCTGTCCATTTAGCACATTTTAGAACTTCTTATTATGATGGTGAATAAATTCTGACATTGCTTGGAAATTACAAATTCCATCTTTTGTTTTCTTATTATAATCTGGACATCTTAATTTAATTTGTTTCTTTGTTTTTTAACTACCCTCTATTTGGTTTCTAATGAAGTACGAAAATTTAACTCGGAAAGTCCTTCAATTTTATTTAAAGTAGCCACTGAAATGTTATTAAAAAAAGTTTGGGATTGTGAAGAACGCAAAAGTGGTTTCTTCTCACAACTTTTAACCAAAAACTTTAAATTTAGAAATGTCACACATTTACGTAATATCCGTTTAACAGTAATTTATTGTCGATATAATAAATCATTACTGCTAAAATGCAGTTTTAAACAAGTTAAGCTTGTTCGCTATGTAAATAGTAAGAATAGTTTTCGTATATAGTTTAGTGTTCATAATAAATCAGAATAAATGAGGTGAAACAACATTCCCGTTATATTGTTTACGTCATAGTATTCAATTGTCACGAATATAATTCATATTTTAATATGTAATGGACAATTAATAATATAGTCGATAACTTTTGCGGCTACAATGACACACCGACGGCAGATAACATAAAATCGCGATTGTGTTAAATTGGCCATCAATAGATTCTGTTCTCGTTCCACATTCGATACGTTAAAAGGCTAGTGACATTACATCCCGTTGTCACTATAATATATTTGTGTCAATTAAAATGTGTCCTATAAAAAAAAGACCTATATTTACAATACTAACTTTATATGTTATACATTGTTCTCGATTTATTATAGGTTATGAGCAAACACTAGATTTCGATTTCATATGTTACAATAATGCCATAGATGGTGAAGTATGTTCGTCCAGAACACATAGCTATCACATGTATAACTGCCGGGACGTTGCAATGTTATCATAGCGGCAAATTAACATTGAGTGTGGTGGTAGTTAGCTAGGCGGGTTCGAAAAACAATACCACCATCCAGACTCCACTATACTTGTGGCCCAAGAATCGAACCTGGGATTTCCGTTTTACAAGACAACCACTTTGCAACGTTTGTTTTAAACCACTGTGCAACGGAGACAGTTTTTATTTATAACGGGTAGTCAATAGAACGAAACGAGCAGGGCATTCATTTGATTATAAATGTAAAAAATGTGATACTTCCGGATTTAGATAAGATGAACAGGTTATACCATTACGTCAATTTATGGCTTTTTATCAAAAAAGTATTGTTACCCAAACATTGTAAAAAAGATGCAATTATTACATTATTTAGATGATTATTATTAATGTATAAATTCGCAACAGTGACAGAGTCGTACTGAGAATGTGATATGTCAAAGGGAAGATTGAATAGAAAAAATTTAAAGTCAAAAGGAAATTGAAATTACTAGGTTTTTAATTATTGTCATCAGTACAAAAAAAAATAAAAAAATGTGATAAATTCCACTTATTTAATCGCAAAAATTACGAATAAATTACCATCACAAAGCAACATCGTGCGGTTGAAAGCATAGTATTTTCTGAAGATGCCACGTGTAGTGGCGAAACGCGTTAAACGCGCGAAAGATTATAATTTAGTCCTGGTATATGCGATTAAAAAAGCAAAAATTACTGTTTTTTTTTGTTTAATATAGTCATGAAATTCAGCAAAGTTGATTCAATAAATTATATATAACACTGCTTCCATTTAGGAGTCGACCACACAGGCGCCTCAGTCGTCGCCGCAACGCAATGTGCAAACCGGTAACGGTGCAATTACCCGCCATCTCTCTACCGACAGCGTGTCTAGTATTAACAGCCTTAGCAGTGGCTCCTCTATGCCACACGACAAGAAACACAAGAAAAAAGGATGGGTGTGTATCATTAATCTTTATTAGCAGCGGTATCCTCTTTTTCCATTTTAGTAATTGGCGTTTTGAAGAATTAAAAATTACGCAAATCCGTTGATATATTTGCTATAATAAATATCAAAACTTTATAAGGAATTTTTTTGTTAATGATGTTCTTATTCGTAAATAATCATAAAAACTTTACATAAAATAAATCGTTTTATTTATGCATAAACAATAATATTGAAAAAAAAACTTTTCCGATATATTATATATTATGCTTTTCAAGCTTGTGTACACTAGAAACAATTTTAAATATTTCTTCTTAATACAGCTACGCTCATCATTCACAAAGGCCTTTTCAAGAAACGCGAAGATATCAAAAACGGCCAAACATTCCTCCTTAAGCCAATTGTCGTCTCAGGACAGTTCTTCAGGCTCCCATCATTACGACGACCCTCACACTATCCGCGAGGGGAGTAATGAGAACAGTCTTGAACATTCCCACGAAGCACTACCTGATGTAAAAGATAGAACAATATGCCCCATTTCTAAGACTGATGAACAAGCCAAAGGTAATTTTTGCAAATTATTGGTAGCCAAGAACCCTGGAACTGTGACAACGAACTAATCGTTTATCGTTTTATCTTTCTATGTCACATATTTTATGTTATTTTGTAAATAACGGTGAATATATTTCGAAACTGCAAGAGCTCCTCTTTACCGTTCATAATAATATTACAGAAAATTTCCATTATTACTTAATACATTTTTTTTTCAATCACATTTCTTTCTTTTTTACAGATAAACCAGACGATTCCGGATTAGTAGATGAATTAAAAAGACAGTTAAGGGAAAAGGATTTGGTGCTCACTGATATAAGACTTGAAGCTTTAAGTTCAGCGCATCAACTTGAAAGCCTTAAGGATACTGTCATTAAAATGAGGGTATTTATACACAGAAAAATTATTTTGTGGATATATTATTTTGTGGAGTAAATACAATTACAATGTTATTATACGAAAACAGGACTAACTAAAACATATCTTCTTTATTCTTTTTATTGCTACAGAATGAGATGTTAAACTTGAAACAGAACAACGAGAGGTTACAACGGCTAGTGACGTCACGGTCCTTGGCCGGTAGCCAGAGCTCTCTGCCCGCGTCCGACGATCCACGACGCTTCAGCCTCGCAGACCAACCAACCTTACACCAGGTACATAGTCGATGACATCTCAACCTTGCTGCCAATTGGCATATATTTAAATAAGATTAAAAATTTGATTGTAAAAGATAATGATAGCTTAAATATCTTTAAAAGTAATATCATTGCACGTAAAAAGGAGTAAATTTATATAAAATCATTAAACTATTTTCAATTGCCATGTTAATCTGAATCCATAACTGTGAACAAATATTTTTTTTCACAGGCGACAATGGACATGCACTCGCAGCCTCTTGATTTAGATTTCAACTGCACACTTACTTCGACCACTACCATGGATTTCTCAAAGAAAAATTCACCGAAATCTAGTATGGTGGAACCTATTTACGGAAATAAAGCCGTTTGTGAACTAAATGAAAATAGCGAAGCTATCTTGAGCGCTCTGAACGGATCAACTGATATATTTACTAATGGTTTAACCTCTGGTGATAGGTTAAGTGGCGATTATGACATCAATACCGTACTACCTCCGCCGAAAACCAGGGAACTAGCTATCGGAGAGAGTTATTCTGACATCGGTAAGCTTAAATTTCTTCTAAATTAGAAAGTTATATTGAATTTTAAATATTTTTACTTCCCCAATAATTTTCTACAAAAAGAATCGTTTTGTGAAGAAAGAGTTGTTTTCCGTTGCCTAATATTCTATTTAAATTAAAGATGTAATTCTATTTGAAGCTACCATAACATCTTAAAGTTGTAATAAATTTTATTAAGTTCTACGAAAATACATTTTTTTTTGTTTTCACTTCTAAGTCTGTTAATTCACGTTCTGTCTTCATTGGTAGAAAATATTTTTTTGGAAATTAACGCATGTAACCTTAAATGAGTCAGTGTCTATCCCGCGAGTCATAGTGTTCACCATTCCTAGCACAAAAATTAAACATACGAGTTCACGTTTTAAACACAAGATTTGAGTCATGCAAATTAAAAGAAAAAAAAAGTGTCACGCGACGAGGTAAACCTGTACGCTATTTCCATTATTCCTATTCAGCATGACTCTTTTTTTGTTATAGATACGTTCTGAATATAATCGTATTCTTGTGTAAATCGACTCTTTATTGACGATACTTTATTCAAGACTTTTTACTTTTTTCGCTTAAACTGTCGTTGCGTGCTACTTCAACAAGTTATTTTTTCACTGATGTAAACCACTGGGTGTAAATTAGAGTTCATTTTCAGGTGTAGCCGACAGTCAAGGTGACACGACAGACGGAAAGAAAATAGCAATAGCCGTATATTTAGGACAACCGGAAACATTCCAAAGATACTTCGAAGAGGTTCAAGACACGTTAACGGAGTCCGAATGTAGGTTTTACGCTAAACAATCGGCGGCGGCGTTCAATCACTTCGAGAAACAGTCCAGCTACGACTCGCCGAGAATATCTCAGACCCACAGTCCGGAGACAGAGGCACAAGATTATCCTCAATCTATAAACAAGTCGAACACGAACAGCCTTAAGAGCAATAAATCTACGCATAGTAACTCGTACAAAAATGTATATAACAGCGACTCGACAATTAATTGCAACGAATTTACTATAGCGTACACTTATATATCCGGGAAAACGACCTGGCAGAACTTGGACTACATAGTCAGAAAGACATTTAAAGACTATCTGTCCAGAATAGATCCGGGAACTAATCTTGGATTAAACACGGACTCCATAACCTCCTATCACCTAGGAGAGGCGACTAGAGGACCCGAGATTGGCTTTCCGGAACTACTTCCCTGTGGCTACATAGTTGGCACTGTTAACACGCTTTATATCTGCCTGCAAGGAGTAGGAAGCTTGGCATTTGATAGTCTTATACCAAAAAATATTGTTTATAGGTGCGATTCTTTACTATATATTCCTATTTTTGTATCAATATCTACTAATAGGAATATTTCTAATGATTTTTCTTTGTAGATATGTTTCCTTGTTATCTGAACACCGACGGGTGATTCTTTGTGGGCCCAGCGGCACGGGGAAGTCATATTTGGCGGCCAAACTAGCGGAGTTTTATGTACAACGTACACAAAGAAGAGGAAATCCCGCTGAAGCGGTAGCAACATTTAAGTAAGTGATTTGATTTCAAATTTTAATACAATTTAGGGTTATATTTTCATGAGAACTACAAAATCATAAAATTTCTTTGAAGTGGGACTTCTACTGAGTATATTAATGGTATATTTTAATACGTAAAACTTATTAAAGCAAATAATGTGAAATACGTGAATTGTAATAAAGTGATGATTAATAGTTTGAAAAGTAATTAATGATGAATCAACGGTTATAAAAAAATTCCGTTGAGGATAACGACGCGTTATTACCTTTTCGTATACTAGCGCCTACCTATTGATTGAAACACCGTGTCTCTAAAATACAACGTGATACCTATTTTTTAAAATTTATTAAAATCTTATTATTAGTAGTAAAGGTATTACTTACACGTTTTCCAAAATTTGCACATTTTTTAAACTTCATTCATTTTCGTCCGGTAGACGTTTGAACCAAGCTCATGATTTTACCTGTCGATAGTTTGTTTATTAGGTGGTACAACTTCTGCGACATCATATTCTTATGAGAAATTAAATATCGCAGCGTCGACCGAAAGTCGTGCAACGAGCTTCGCGCATACTTGGCAAACATCGCGGAGCAGTGTGGGGCGGCGGCGGCGGAGGAAGCAGCGCTGCCATCCGTCGTGCTGCTAGACAACCTGCAACACGCATCAGCGCTTGGAGACGCCTTCGCAGGCTTGCTGCCGCCCGACAATCGCAACATGCCTGTTATTATAGGTTCGTAAATGTAACTATTAAAACTCGACTACTAAAATAATTCACTCTTAGTCTAGATGCGAATTTTTATGTAGGTCATTAGTAGATATGTTAATAATATTATAACTATAATATTAAATAAGATTCTTGGAACGATCTTTAAAAAAGCTAGACGTCATCAAGTTAGTAAATTTTTCATAGTTCCAGTTTAATATAAGTACTTATTTTCAGGTACGATGTCACAGGCAACCTGCAACACAACAAATCTTCAACTGCATCACAACTTCCGATGGCTTCTAACCGCCAATCATATGGAACCGGTGAAAGGATTTTTAGCTAGGTATGTCTATATTATAAAATCGTAATTTTTTTGGCGCTACCTTAAAAGAAGTAATAAGCGTGACTCACCTACCTGTATCATCTATAATTGATGACATTGCTAAATTAAAATTTCATATCTTTAAAAACACGCGTATAAATAGAAATCATATAAACTATATAAGCGGCAGAACATCGGGTAGCGAAAAGATTAATTAAATAAAACTTGTCTAACGATATATTACATGTATTTAATTTGCATAGGTACTTACGACGAAAGCTTTTCTCACTGGAATTACGACTGGGCCGCCGGGAGCCAGCCCTGGCGGCAGTCCTCGAGTGGCTGCCAGGAGTATGGTCGACCCTCAACGCGTTCCTCGAAGCTCACTCTTCCAGTGACGTCACCGTTGGTCCTCGTTTATTCCTCGCATGTCCGATGGACTTGGAAGCCAGTCAGGTACAATCAATATGGATCGATTAACTACATATCTTCTTCAGGAACATTTTCATATTATTTTATTAAGTGTTTATTAAGTTGTAGTTAAGTGTTTAAGAACAATAAATCTTCTTCGAGACCAATTTCATACCGTGTGTGTTATAATAATGAAGAATTATCAATCGGTTTCGAATGCGTTAATGGTTGATGATATTATGGAGTGATAAATATAATGACGAAATAATTTCCGGTAACAATCACTAGCTTAAAACGACATGTGAAACCTCCAACAGCTGACGTCATGGTTTGTGTCGTTTACATTATCCTTGTGTTTGTTATGCTTTATGTGCTATTGCTCTACAGGCTTGGTTCGCGGACGTATGGAATTACAGCATAGTGCCATACGCTTCGGAGGCGGTGCGCGAGGGCGTGGCGCTGTACGGGCGTCGTCGGCACGCGGCCGTTGATCCGCTGAACCACGTCAAGTCCACCTATCCATGGAGGGAGCCCAATCATTCTCACGTATGTCACTTTTCTATCATCTGCAAATGACTAAACTAATCTCTTTATGTAGATCATCATTATCATCCAAAATTTATTTCAATATAAAGCATTAATAAAATAATGTATAGTTTGTTTACTACAGTAAACTTTTGTAAATACTTTACTTTGATTTTGCAGCATATGTTAACAGCAATGTTAATTACAAAATTATTGAATATCAATTGTTTTATTCACACTTCTCTTCTTACAGTCTTTAAGAGCAATAACGGTGGAAGAAATGAGCATCGAAGAAGCAAATCAAGAAGCAAACAGAAATAATAATCAAGATCCATTGGTAAGTCACGTTCGGCAATTATGAAATCACTTCAAAGAGTACCACTAGGAGTACCTGTAATTAGAGATGCGTACTTAAATAAATTGAAAAATATTTTTATTAAAAAAATTAAAATTTGAATATAGTGGATTTATCTTTTTTATAAAATAGTGTCACAAGTTGTATACTTGTTAATCTAAAAAATTCATATATCACATATTTACATTGATTTATTTTTTCAGTTGAATATGTTGATGCGCCTGCAAGAAGCAGCCAACTATAGCGGAAACCAAAGTCAAGATTCTGATAACGCCAGCATGGATTCAAATCTCACACACGATAGCTCTATGGGCAATGAGCTTTAACTTTTTCTATTATATAAATGATTATAATTTAAATGTGGAAATACTTCCTTTAATTTTTTATATATGACTGGACTAAAATGTAGTGACAAAAGATTAAATTATATAAGTGTCGCCACCTACAAGTTTTATAAGATTATTTCCTCAATTATTTCCTTTTAAAATATTATAAGATAGTAGAATTATGCATTTATTGTCACTATAAAAACTATATAAAGCCAAATATTTGCCATATATGTACATTATATTTATTTTCTACAAGATTTATTTAAGTTGATATTGAGTTTTATATATAGTATCCGTTGCTATTAACAGCACAGTTTCAATTCGAAAGGAATTTTCTCTGCATATTTGTAGTTTTCAGCAAATATTATTTGCATGAGTTAGACCTTTCTATATCTGTTAACCATTGTTGTGATTTTTTAAAGTCGGTTTAAAATCTTCAATGTATGCGACTGGTAATATAGAACCACTCACTAATGCAGTGCCTCGAGCGATTTTTTCCATTTTATGAAACAATATTGACAGTATATAGAGATGTTAAAATTTGTATGGAGCATTGTCGCTTTTACTAATGTTATATTTTTTCAAAATTAGGATAACAGACAGTGTTTTACGATAACGATATAAGTAAAATATTATGAAAGTGTAATTTTTATACCATTTTCATATTATAAACCTGTGTACCTAATAAAAAGATTAAGGTGTAAATAAAAATGTTTAATATAATTTTTTTCTATGTGATTACACTAACCGCTATTATGCCATAAACAGTGTAGCATTACTTTTGTATAGAAATTTGTAACAATTACAGTGTTTGGTATTGAATGACTTGTATGCATAACTGAAACGTGATATCTACAATTCTATGCTTTACAACTATTGTGAAAATAAACATTGATTACATATTTTAGTATTTTATTTACATTTATTTATTGGATAGAAATATTTTATCTATATTAGAAACGACGGTAAAATTGTTTGTGAATGTTAATCCCAGAAGTGATCACCGTAGCAATTATCACAAGTAATTTTTTTCAATTTATTTGCCAATTTTTTGAATATGTTACATAATATTACTACAACCTGTAAATAAACTCCTGCAAATCTCCATACATTGTATGAAAGTCCTATAAGGCATTCAAACATTTTTCACTTTGTTGTTACTTCCCATTAGATGGCTCTGGTTCGTTTCAACTACCATAACTAACATATTTTCATTGTAATACTAAGTATTAATATGATTTTGCAGGACAATGCCTGCCTGTTCAGCTAATGCATTTCAGTCTTAATCGACCTTTTTTGTTATATTTTTACTGCCTCTGTGATTTACCAATTGCTTATTAACACTGTGGTCACTGGTTCTATTTTGGGGTCACATGATTTATAGTTTTGATGGTGGAAAGGTCTTTTAAAGCAGTCTGGCTAGCTATCAATGTAAATCTGCTAGTATAACACCATTACTGTGTTCCAGGAGTTATACTTGCCTCATTGTTTCTTAACACCATGTGAAATTAATATCAATCCTTAACTCATAGTCAGTTAATAAAAGTTATAAATCTCATCCATAATACTATGCTATGGATTATATTCACTAGTGACAAAAAAGTTCATTTAATGGCTATTGTTCCATATGATAACATTACTTATATTATTAGTATAATATTAACTGCTCCTCAAATCTAAACAAAATGTTTACACATTAAGATTAAACAACCATAACAGATCTTCAATGAATCCTATTAAGACAGAACCCATTTAGATATCTTTTGAACCTATAAAACCGATAATATTGATATAGCATGATTGCACCTTTTTCAATAAAACTTTTAACTAACATTTCACACTTAAAGAAAGCTAAAAAAATAACACAATCTCAATAAGTCACTGTTACTGGTAGTTTTTGTAACAGACAACCGCGCCTATTTCTGATGCCAAACAGTAATAAGTAAACTATTGCATCCCGATTGGAAGGGCTGCAGCTAGTAAAATTACTAAGGTACTGACCATTAATCATTATTGCCTCTGATGTCGAACACAGCTCTAGAACCATATTTTTACAGACAACCTTTGTTAACCCTTGTTACATTCAAACATTCAAATATGATGGAAGTCCTTTGTTCTTTTACTTTGTTAGAAAATGTAGTATACTGAAGGAGACTAAATGTGTGAACAATTATTAATATGTCAGTTCATTGTTGAGTACCAAGCTAATTACATCACATTGTACTTACAAATGTATTTTATTCAGTACATAATAAGCATATCACTTACTACCAGTAGAATGTCCAGTTTCGGAGATGCTCAGTTGAATAAAAAAAATATAGCACTCACTATAAAAATGGTGCAAGTGACATTACATGAAGTAAAAAAAATTTTTTTTATTTAAATCTTTATTGCTTAACCAGTTGTAATAAAGTACATCAGAGTTACATTTGACAATGAAGAAATTTGGACGGCACAAGTTATAATAAGTTATCAAGGACTAGATCATTACTGACTGAACTTTTTAAAGGAACCTCTTATTCTGTCTCATATCTGTTAAATAAGGCACAACCAGGTCATGTATGATTTTGAAGTATACTGCATAAAATTATTATAAAAGTATAAATTACAGCACTTACACCTAAAAATGTCTATGTGTGAATTGTATATAATTAACACAAATCAGTATTTTAGAAATTGCAGTTTACAAAAATTGTAAACAATTATACGGGCAGTTAATAATACCTACTAGTTAACTTTTTATTGATATAATGCATCACAATAGTAAAGGAACTGAACCATAAATTTTTGACTGATAAAACTATACAGGCAAACAAACTACTTTACTCTAGCAATTCAATACAAGTTTAGGACATTTTGAGGAGTAACAATAGAAAATATTCTGTTCTAAGGACATCTCTTGAGTTTTTTTTTATTCTGCTCTTAATAGTTTAATATTTAATAAGCAAACACAATATGAGAAAGCAATTTTGCTGTAAGTAAACCCATACACTATACCATTTAAATAATTTGTTTTATAAAGTTTATGTAGATTTCTGAGGATTTTGTTTCCCAACTCAGAAAAATTTTATGTCTAGTCGAACATAGCTATAACTAAATGTTAATAACAGCATAAATGAATTACAAGGTAAATTATGCCTTCAAAAAACAGCACTGTAAAATTGAAGGGTTAAAAAATCATCTATTCAATAAAAATTTAAAAAGTTTTTCATCTAAAAGGATTACTCATGATTAGGCACTAAGGCACAACAATTTTACTATACTGATATGCAACTATTTGTTTATAAAAATCCTATACAAAAAAAATATAACCTATTCTTTATTTTTTTACCCTTGTAACCTAGACAGCTATAAACTCTTACACACATACAATTATTTCTAATTTGCTCTCATTATGGAGTAATGAATGTCTTAAATGCAATTACTAACTCTCTACGTGGCAAAGTATATTATTTTATTATATTACTCCTTCAAAAATTTTGGTGCTAAAATTGCACAATTATAATAATTACATATAATTATGAACACCCAGGAGAAAGTAACACTGCAATTATATTAATCACTATGAATGTCTAAACTAAGATTAGACAATGATGGAATTGGAGACTCTGAAAAATCACCCGAATCTTCAAGAGACTTATTATTATTTATTAAATTATACTTAGAATAGTTAGATTGTGATTTAGACTTGCTATTATTTGATACACTTTTCTCAATTTTCTTTTGTAGAGAAGTATTACTTACATCATTTATATCTGCAGCTTCCGAAATGGATATGGAACTTTGTGAACTAATTGACTTCTGATCGTGTTGATCTTTATGATTATATGGACTTTTTTCAATAAAATGATCATGAATAGATTGAAGTGATTTCAATTCTCCGGTGACAGATTCTTTTTTCCCAGAAGGAGGTGATGTGAAATTTAAACTATATTCTGTTAAATCATCCATTGATCCATCAGTTTTATGTTTGTCACTTTTATTATTACTTATCAATTTTGTTACAGTAGTTGTCATGTCAGTTTTTATATGTGACTTTACGGAATTAGTAGTACTTTTTTCTTCTGGACTTGGTACACCAGCAGTGTTAATTAAAATTTTCTCTAAAGGACTAAGGGGTTTTATATCAACATACGAGGTTGAATCACTATTACTGGAATTTTTGTTTAGTTCTGTACCATGTAAACTAGCAACAATATTTTCTTTGTTGTGACTTTTATCAGTTTCTGCTGCAGTTATTTTATGAGGACTTTCATTTGTAATAACTATATGTTCACTTGGTATATACTCGGAACTAGTTTTACCTCTTGTAGAGTCACTTGATGTATCTGTGTCTGAATTATCAAGTTGTAGTCTGAGATGTAATTTATTTTTTTCATCAGAAGAATTGTCTGTTGAATGGCTAATACTGCTGGTCGAGTCCTCATGAACGATATAAGTATTATTTTGCTCTTCGTTGAAATTTTTATCGTTTCTCTTAACATTATGTCCAAAAGATTTTGATTGTTGTTGCAAAACATTTTTAATAAGCGTTATTAAAATTGGTTCCTTATCTTTATTACGTTTTGAGAGCTTTAATTTTTCAAAAAGAGAATTATGACCTTCGTAAGAATAATCCTTGCCTTGCCGAGATTCTGACATATAAACAAACAATGTGTTTTTAAGATTACAAAATTCAAGAAATTCGTGAATTATAGAAAGACAAAATATACCCTCAGGTAACTTTAATAAACCGTCTAAATTAACATTTTGTTTAATATTTTCGCAATCATCTTCAAATATCAAAAATATATTGGCCCTTAGCAAAGCCCGTATCTTTGCAAGAGATCCGTTTTTTTCTAATGCTTCAAACACTAAATCACGGAGTTCCGTATCTTCAGCTTGTGCCATAATAATAAATAATTTTAAAATATACGTCTTTTTATTTATATTCAATACTTTTATCAAAACTGTTTTCAAAGCATCATTTCATATGAGAAAAATAATACCATAATACAAACAAAAAGTATACTATGATTTACATTCTATGGTCTGTGATAAAAAGTTCGCTTAGTTGTAAATTATTGGCTGCGTTCATAATAAATAATCTGCAACAAAAACTCATAATAACTTTACATTTTCATTATAGAATCTCATTATTAGTTCTAAAATGTAAAGACGGTTCAATAAAAAATAATAAGCTTATGGTTTACCTAAAAATATAACGAATCATTGGCCATAAATAAACAATAATTAAATAAGTAATCCAAAAATATGCCACTTGCGAAGTAATCACTATTATATGTACTTATTATTATTATTATTTTAATATTAAAAGAATAAAAAACACATACATAAGAAATGGTGGTCTAAAATTTAGATAGCTTAAAAAATAACAACATTATATTAAATAATTGTTTTTATAATTATATAAAGGAGGATTTCACTGGTAAATGTTATATCTGGTTATAAAATTATGGTGTTTTATGACTGGAATACTAGAAAAAAATATTTTAAGTAAAATTATTTAATATTGTAAAATGGTTTGAAACAATATATACATTTTTTTTTATCATTCATTAATTTTTTAGATATTTTATAATTTTCTGAAGGAAAATTAAAACATTTTAGAGATTTTAAGATTAGCAGTATATGTACAACTAATACACATCTTTTGCGAACGTGCTCGATTACTGGGGGTGAAGGCTTGCGCCGGGAAAATGAAGAAAATTCAGTCGGGTCGAGCAAGCACAGGAAATGGGTGTATAAACTGCTGCTGCAATTTAATAACATAATGAAACTTTTAGTCTGTTTTTCATCCATATCTTGAGTTGTATATGTTAAAATTAATTAATGGAAAGGTGTTTAATAGAGTCCAGCAATAATTTTTAGGATTATTTCATAAAGTGTACATATGTGTTAAAATACCAGTGGCGGGAAACCGTTTTGATACCTCTCGCTTGACGTGTTGTGTCCTATGTGTACGTAGAGCGAGAAAAGCTGTCTGCCCTAGAGGGCGGCCGACATGCTGGATTCATCGTGAATCGATACTTTTGGACCGCTGTTGAGCAGTCATCATGAGGTCTGAGTTTTAATTAAGGTATGCCAGGTGTTAATAACCTACTATTGAAATTCATCTATCTATCTTAATTCAAAAGTAACCCACCATCCGTCAGACAGGCGTCAATATCATTTACGTCACTGACAAAGCAAACTTATTTTATTCCGAAGACACATAAATTTTATAAAAATGTTACTACAGATACCATCATTAATTAAGCAAAAAAACATATTAAGTACGCATTATGGAAATAACTTGTTTTCTGATGTAATTTTAATGGAATAGAATTCCTGCTTGTTACTCATTCAACGTGCAATACTTGTATAATTAAATGTGTAATAAGTTTTGAACATATTTTTTATCAATACCTATTTGTTTTAAGCTATAATTTATTTTCTTCAAACATTATCAAAGTACTTGATTAATTTTTTCAAGCAATAATAATAGGAAAATATTATAGTTTTTAAACATGTATGATCTGAGGTAGAATTTTGATTGATTGAATTTAGGTCAGAGAAGCTTTAATAATTGTTATTTAGGATAATTTATATTATATATTTTTTGCCTTAGATAGATTAGAAATACCGAAGCTACAATATATCGTTAATTGTGAATACCGAAAGTTATCGTAATAACCCTAAACATTTCTTAGCTGTGTTGTTTCATATTAATGTTGAGCTATTATCTGAAGTTCAGAATGATTTCTTATAAAATTTAATTTTCTTGATATTTAAAAACGCCATAACATGTTTGTTGAAGATGTAATTATCCGCTTTTACCTAAAGTTGTATGACGAATCACTTGTAAAAGCTCTGTTTTGGACGCAGTTTGTTTTTGAAACTAAGTAGACCTAGTAACGTATTGCAGCACCTATTTTTGTAATATCAAGTATTGAGAAAAGTAAAATCTAATGTGTATACTTTACACCACAGCTAAACTAACATATTGTCTATTACCTGGTATAAACTTCATATAATTCGTAATTTTTGTTTCTTGAATTTTAAAAATTCAACTTGTTTAAATTTTTTTTAATAGTCATAAACAACGTGTAAGAATTTGAACCTTTTCCTGGTATATTTATTTTCAAATTGTTATTCCAATATAAAATAGGTAGCACCACTGTTTCACAAGTAATTTTTATGAAATATAATGAAATTTAATATCGAAATTATCAAAGGTTATATTCATTAATTTTAACTACATACTTTCTTAATTAGGTGTGAATTTAAAGTTCAAAAGCCCTTTTATTAATTAAGGATGTGTAGCCTCGTGGTTCTCCCTTAAACATAAACCACTTAAACGCCCTACGCCCGTCATACACTTTTTATAAATCTAAACTCGAAGTAAATTATACTCTGATTTTATTTGAATTTTGGCAAATTTAAGTTGGTAGATAAATTTTTTTAGGTAGCGAAATTATTTTATTTTCTTATTGAATACAGGATAAAAAAAATAGATGAAAATTTAATTTATGAAAATTGAGTAATTCATACCTAATTTTTTTTGTGTACATTAAAACTTAGTCCATTTAGAGCAGTGTTTCCCAACCTTTTTGGGTTCAATGTTCTGCTTTTGAATAAAAATTGTTTCCATAGTCTCTCTTGATCCATACAATTTTTATCCTGTGCTTAGTAAAATCTTAGAAAGATAATATGAATTATATTAGCTAATTTTTTAAAAGGTTGCCAATTACCCCATTGATATGACCGAATTGCTCCCTTGTGGTGCCTACGCTCCACCTAGGTAAACACTGATCTAGAGCATTTTCTAATATTTGCGATGCGCGTCACTTACAACAAAGTCCAAAATTTTTATTATCGAAATTCTAAAATATTACCCACGTTCCGGTACACTTCTTTTTGTATTTAAAGTTAGAAAACTTACTATACCTTCTTAATTTTTTAATAATTTTGTTCAACAAATTAGTTTTGTTTTTTTTTTAATTACAAACCATAAAGAAATATCGCATATACATTAAGAATACATTATTTTAAAATCCTTTCTGAAAGTACTTAACGACGTAATTAAAGGCTTAAAGCATCCCCTCGATTAGTATTGATCGATCGAGAAAGCTTTAATATACATATATGAGATCAGAGAGTGACTAAAGAAAATATCGAAATGCGTTGTGCGTAATGAACGCAATCTTTTACCACGTACAACTACTGCGTGGAATCAATTAGTCGGCGTCATAGATATTTCCGGACCGGTACCCCTTATGGATCCTAAATAAAAGAGCCTACTCCTTTCTTGAAGATCGGCAAAGCAGTTGCGACTCCTCAAATGTTGTTGATATCTATGGGCGACGGTGTGTCACTTTCCATCAGGTGAACTGCTCGTTTCCTTAGTTTAGTTATAAATAAAGAGCTACAATTTCTTTACTACTGCATACGAATCGCTTACAATAAGGAATAATATTATTTTGTCTCTGTTAACAGAAAATTTTCCAAAAGTTGTTTTTAAAATCAAGGGATAAGATATTATTACTATTTATATTACCATATTAGGTCAGGGTTACATGGAATTATGAAATATGACAAAGTCCACTTAACGGCAATGTAATATATATTAATTATATATATTACACACACATATATATATATAT